>VTPC01000780.1:11520-92173 GCA_011009095.1 Ignelater luminosus | reverse complement strand
CGAAATAGCGGGCTATTCAAAATAACACCTCTTATTGGAAAACCCTTGATAATTTATTTACAAAATATATTTCTATTCGACTTTCGTGTGTATTTCGTTTCCCTTGTAGCACGATTCAATTTGAGCGATATCTTGGTGAAATCTTTCACCATGTTTTTCATTCACATCACCAAGATTTTCTGGAAATAAATCCAGATGTGGATGGAGAAAATAAATCTTGAGGAACATATTTGCTCCAAAATCTTTCTAATTTTGCAGCAGTTCATCAACCAGCTGTTCATAGTTTTCAGCTTTTGTAGTCCCGAAGAAGTTTGTCACCACAGTTTTGAAGGACGGTCAAGCAGATGCCTCTATTTCATCTAAGATATTGTCGAAACTGGGGGCCCACAAATATTCGCTCTTTTATTTTAGCTTCGCTTATTCTGGGAAATTTGTTTTTTAAATAAAGGAAACCTTCACCATCTTTGTTCATCGCCTTTACGAAGTCTTTCATCAATCCTAACTTGATGGGAAGAGGTGGCAGTAGAATTTTTTCTGAGTTAACGAAAGGCTCATAAATGACAATCTTAATTCCAGGAATAAGATTTCTTCTTTCTGATCATTGCTTTTTAATATTTTTCTGTTCCTAATATTCCACTCATACAGAAAATAACAAAATCCCGTGTAACCGATCAGTACTAGGGCTACAACTTTTAAATCCGGAGAAATATGCCATTGAAATCTCTTCATGTGCACAGCATGAGCAATAAAATAGAAGGAGTTTCATTTTCACTTATGAAAGGGAACAGCTTTAAGGTTCGTTCTCAAAGAGTCTATAAAGTCCATTGTCTCTAGTATAGCGTTGACATCATTAAAGAAAAGCAGAGCATCTTGTTTTGAAATAAATGCTGCAGTTCTTTCTGCCTACTATGAAATATACATATTTTGTCCCTTTATCTAATAAATTCCATTAATTCCTAATTGGCCCCCAAAATCAGATTTATCTAAACTAATTCATTATTGGGTAAATAAAAATGCATGATTAAAGAAGTATTGTGGTTTAAAGCGGCTCCGAAAGCTAGAAATTGAAAATAATAAATATAAAGGGCAGGATATACTAATTTGGGGTAAAAACCAACAATTACAAAAAAGTGGTGGGTGATGGACCTATTCGGATTCAGCAAGCAGAATTACATAAGAATCAGCCAAAATTGTTCCTGTAACAAAATCTTTGTCTGTCAGTGTTAACTTTAAAATGTAGCTACATACATTATTTTAAAACTTCATCCTTTAATCTTTTATTCATGAGACTAACATGTCTGGTATAAAATAAACTACTTTCTGATAAAATCGTTGTACTTTATTTATAAATATTTAAACTATGTTTCGACTCTATAACACAATTTTCGTAGTACAGTGTACACAATCAGTTGCTTTTGCTCGTTTCCTTTTATCTATTATAAGAGAACAGCTTTCTACACTTTTTGCTATGTTCAAATTTCACTTGCTGAGTTCTTGTCTCTTATAGAAAAAAACATCTTTAATAAGTAAGCAAATTTTCCATTCTATACTATTATCTGAGACAGTAAAATAAAAATATAATAACCGAAAAATCAAGATGACATAGATTACTCAATATCTGTATGAACTTCTGAATCGTTCTATTGTTTTGTCATGCTAATGCTTCAGCGTCTTTATCCCACCCAAAAAGTTCAATGTTTCAACGTATCCAAAATAAAAGTTCACCAAAGTTTTCATTTGACTGTCCATTTTCTGTATTTATTCATTTCACTTTTCTAGAATCTACCTCTATTTACACTAATTAGTCTATGAATAATTTTCTATAGATTACACGGATTAAATTGACAATTAAAATCCTAATACAAGTGTCTTGAAAACGATTGTAGGTAATTCAATACCCCATGCAAAATCCGTTCAAGTTCAAACCAGAAGTATCTAAAACGAATCAGAATGGAAATAAAAGATTTTTACATATGAAAGCACACTTTGTATTTCTTGCGAGTTATTCAATGAAAATTCATACAACCAAACGTGCAATATAGAAATAAAAGTTTAACACTCAATTCCTCAATCTATTAAACTGATACGGTACGTTTTGTAGCTACTATCAGTGTGTAACCAGAAGAATGGCACAACCACATCTGCTAGTCTTGGGTAATTAGTATGTTTCAGAATGAGAGCCAGAATATTATTCCAATGATATTTGTAATATGATAATTTAATAATAGAATGCTTATTACTGACCTTCTAGGAAAATTCTTCTGTTCAGAATCCATAAAGTATATTTCATTGGATTGTGGTCATACATTTCCTATATGCCTTAGAAAATATTCATCATGCATTTAGAGAATAGAATATTATACGCATGAAAGGTCAATCCTCACATTTGTGGCACACAGTAGGAATGCTAGTAACAAGAAGAAAAATCTAGTGCAAAATAACCTGAATACGACGAAAGGTTTATAAAATAGGCACATCTAACGCTTTCCGACGTCCACACGTACGTTGAAATAACGTGTGTGGATAACCAAGGACCAACGTGTCCGTCAACGTATCAGTGTCGCAGGAAACGACGACTTTTTCAACTTAGACCTCAAAAGTACGTCAATTTATTGTTTAATTAACGTTATTTTACGGTTGTAAAGTGACGTTAAATATCTTACAAAAATATAACGTGCCTATTTCAACCAGACACGTTGATTCGACTACATTAACGTGTTTTCTTGTCCTTGTGCACGTTGAGTTTTGATCAAGTTTTGTCACTGACGTTGTGTGTCAGTCAGTTACAATTAGTTTTAGCAACACTTCCAAATTACAAAGATCAATATTGCCTCCAGAGATCCTCTACAGTAACAACAGCTTCAAAGAGTTCCTGATATTACACAGAACTGTCTAAATATACAGTGTGTCCAAGATAAGAATGCAGAGCATGGAGATCTTGGAAACGGTAAGAGGTACAGCATCGGTTAAATGGAATGAAAGTTGGTTATTTATAGGATCTTTTTGTTGGCCTTTGCAAAATCTAGATATCTTGGATAGTTTCAGAGATATTTAAAAAAAGTAGATTTCTCGATTTTCCTTATTATTTTTTCTTTTATTTATTTGAAGAGATATCGGAAAACTAAAACCACTTTTCCATTGATACTTTTTGTTCTCTCTTAAAATACCCTAACAAAATTCCTGTACAACGTTTCGATTTCGAGTAACCATCATCAACCTAATTTTTTTAAATAGGCGAAAAAACAATTGAAAATTTAGCTCTTACCAAAATTCATTCTAACTCGACCTTGCTACAAGTAGCAGAAGAAAGTAATTGTAAAGTAAAGTAAATGATTTCTATTGAGTGGATAAGTCCAAGAAATTAATAACATTGTTCACCAGAACGACAGCAACAGTTTTAAGAGGTTATTGCAAAAATTGTTTTTAACAAAATAAAGCAGTTGCAGTTGTACCTCGTTCGATTCTGGTTTGAAGTGATATTTCTCTACCGCTGTCACTAGAAACCATAGATTTATGTTTATCTACTAGTTGGTACGTTAAATATCCTCACTGAAATTTGTAAACGATAAGCAGCAATTGAATGTAAATGAGTTGCAGTTTACAATTTAAGGAAAAATCTAACTTTATTTTTGGGCTTATGACACTATATGATATTTAATCGATTACAAAACATTTATAACGCGTTTCTAAGATTCTACTAAAAATAGTAATTGTAAAACTAAACACATTTCTGAATTATACGGTTCATTTTCATCTTAAGAGCACATAAAAGATTATTATTGGTGGTCGAGTTCTAAGCGCTGATAAAAGACTGTACATCATTTCCCTGCAGGGTTCCACTGTCGCAGGACCCCCAACGGTTTGTTCTGGAAAAGAGCAGCTTAAATATCGTAATAAACTTTCATATGGTTAGAAAGAGAGAAGGAAGCATTAACTCGTGCTTCCTCGAAGAGACATTTAAAATAAAAGGCGAAAACAAACATAGATATCTGGTAATTAAGGGGTTTAGGTGCTTCAAGTAAAGAACAAAGTGCTGGGGAAGAGAAACACTGATTTAGGCCGCTATCGTTACTCAAGCGCTGTTGGTTACAAACATCCTCTCAAGAATTAATGTTATTGTTTTGACCCATAAATCTGTTTAAGCAGCTAACATTCGTGAGCTTCCACGTTATTTTCTTCTTAAAAATAAGCTGACATCGCCTGGTCATGTTTTTAATGTGTTAGATAGAATTCCCTTCTTGAGGAAAACATTTCGTATAAAAAACAAGCTTTATGTTATATCTTAAATGAAAAAGCAAATAAGGTAAAAATATATTATTTGTTATTCTTCGTAGAAGTTTTCGTCAAATGTAAGAAGATATAACTCCTACTGAAAATGGATGTTCAGTCTTCTTTGTTTAAGGAATAATATCTAGTTTACCTTCTTACAAAAATTTTTCATTCAAACAAGAATTGAGCAATTTAAACGACTTCGTTTATTCGAAAACCAGCTATTGCCACCGTGACAATTTTAAGCAGCTTTAAATAACGTTGACAAATAAAAAACATGGCGGTATTTAAATTAGAACTAATATTAAATTCCGCTCGGAAACTATAAAACTACTTTATGCTACTTAACTAAAATAAACTATTCAAAAACCGTCGGCAATTAATTACGAAAAGCGAATACGGCAATGCAATGCTAATTTCAGAAGGAGAGTAAATGCAATTTTTCGTTTGCCACAATATAATTAAGCCCCACCCAGTCTGCTTCAAGAACTTAGCAAATGTCCGGATAAACCAAAAATTTCATAGCCAGGAATACATTCGAACGTAATTTAAACACTTGTATTTTGGTAGCGTAGAAAATTTTAAAACTGTACACCCAGCAAACTATTAAAAGGTTCGTCTTTAGCAACCCCTTGAGAAAACACAGGCGAGAACGTGCCTAGTGTAAATAAGTTTAGAAATAAATTTTATTGGGACATAAAAAATCGACTTCCTTTTTTTCCTTCTGGAAAGAGCTTTAATGGTTTTCATTTACAAAATTATTAAAATAAAATTAAAGATAAATATTTGCCTGGAAAAAAAGAGGAGGAAAAAACGAAATATGTCTACATCAAGAAAAACTAAAGTAACATGAGTAGGCCCTTCAGATCACATATCCGTGTCCTGAAGAAACGGTAAAGCACACACATGTCAACAAGCTGAAAGGATACTGACTTTGATCGAAGTTTCAACGCGTTTAGAATGTTTGATGATGTATAGAACAAGAAAGTGTGTACTGTACAAATGTTATACTACGCAGTAAAAGTTTTTTTGATAACAAACAAAACGAATTTGTGGTAGTTGCGTTTTTAAATTTCTTCTTTTAGATACGCCTTTCTGTAATGTTACACGTAATACATAAAAAATAAATGCAACGAAAATACTAATGTCATCTGTTTTGTGTAAATCTGAATCGACTTGAAAAGGGCCTGCATATTGATACTATTTGTATAATGTATAGAATAAATAATTTGCATTGTATCTAGCAAGTAAACACAAAGTTTTTTAAGGCGGTATTCCTTTAGCAATATACCTTACTTTATTTATTGTCACATAAAATTATGTAGATATATGTATCTGTTTGTTTTAATATGTTGACTTAAATTTGATTATTTGGTGATCATTCATCAACCGATCTAGCCCTTTGTGAACCCCTAAAATTTTTATAGCATGTTGTGTTACTGTTTGTGCATACACCGTGCCGTGCTGAAAAGATATAGTGTAAGATATAAAAATATCGTTAATTGGCATAAAACACCTAAGAAACCTTCTGGTTTTCTACAGAATTCTTGCATTGTATAAGAATATTTTATAAGTAAATGTTTGTGAAGGTCATACCTGAAAATTTAGGTTCCTTATATATTTATTCAGAGAACCTTAAAGGGCAATTTAGGTTCCTATAAAAAGGACAGTTATTTTCCACTATTCAAGTTTATGCTAGCGGTCTGTCAGTGAAGAGCTCAGTAATTTAAATGCATAACATTCTACCGGGGTCAAATTTCTGAGCTACCCTTATGTACCTCCGGTCCACATAACTGATTTTCGATTGGCATGGACAGTAGAGAGCTTTTCGTTCTGGAGTGCAAGCTGGTAAAAAATAAAAACAAAGTAATTAGGGATTCCTTTTTCTAGTCGATTCTTTGAACCTATCTTTTAATGATAAAGAAATATCGTGTAGCCACCTAGATTGCCTTTGTTGTCTCGAAAGTGATGTACAGATTTGATAGGGTATTCCCCTGATGACAGTAACTCTGAATCTTACCTCTCTGGTACACAAACTTGACATCTTCAGGTATCTGTTTAAGTTGCTCAATAAATGATTTGCTCAAATTGCCTTCTATAATCGTAAGATTGTAAGAGTAGTCAAAATAACAGCTGATGCTGCTCTTCCCCGTTTCTGTATTGATTCTAATAGACTGACAAAAAACCTAAACAAGAAAATGCACTTTGAAAGAGCTTGAATTTGAAAATTTCGTGTCCATCCGCGTGATCTTAGTTTTATTCCAGTTATCTTCTCTGTAAAAATAGTACAAGTACTTTAATTGTTTTTACTGATACTTCTTTGAATGCTAAACGACTCATATGGTAGATGCAGCAACAGTTTTCAGTATCTTCGTCAATGATAAAGTTCTTTGTGAAACGAGGGAAGAAAGTTGAGGGAATTTACAAGGATTTGTTGACTAGAATACTCCTGCGTGGTCCAGATCTGGCCAAGCAGCTACTATCTATTTTCAAATTTAAGAAAGGCCTTCGCGGGAAAAGCTATGCGTCGGAAAAGAAGATGAAATCTGAAGTAAACGACCTTTTGGAAGACAAAACCTCCGAATAATCTTTTAATGATATAATCTATGATACAATCAATGTAATTAATGCACAGGTGATCAAAGAGATTACATTGTAAAATCGAAATATTAGTTGTTTACGAAAACCCTTTTATATACTTTTAGGTTCATTTATTATTTTGCAATCCACGTAACTGATGATTTAACAATATTTGAATATCCACGACTTACATGAAAAAAAATCACAGATTTCTGAGAGCGAGCAATTGAAATTAGATTAATGTGTCATGTTGTCATCTTCCTACTCAAACAAGGTGACTCAAAAGTCTGTAGTATCTTACTTAAAACTAAAATTATCACAGTCTTAAAACAAGTAAAATATTGTTGATGATACTTAAATACCTTGATACTGACTCGTCTGTCACAGCCACATCCATTACCACTCTATTTCTACAAATCCTCAGATTTTTATTATCATTTAAACAAATTTTGAAGTAAACGACCTCTTGGAAGACAAAACCTTCGAATAATCTATTGATGATATAATTTATGATACAATCGATGTAATTAATGCACAGGTGATCAAATAGACTACATTGTTTGAATGTAGAACAGAAGGAAGGTCTCTTTAAGATGGTAAACTATCGTTAATGAACTGTAACTGTAACTCATTCAAACAAATTCTATAGGAGTATCATTTACAACTTAGTCAATAGAATGGATTAGTTTAGAAAATGTTCAATATAGAAGAAAATATGATTTCTTATCAAAATCAATAAATCAAAGGTTTCCTAAAACCAAAAGTCTCAATGTCAGTAGAAGACGCGAATGTATTCACTTTAGCTTTAGCTTTCTGGAAACGTAGATTCCGAGTTTGGGAACGAATGATGAGATCAAAATGAAACTTTTTTATAACTTTTTTAACTATAAATGTCAAGCTATAAGAGATTCTTTATGTTTTGTTCAAATATGACAAAGGACTAAGTCTTTGAAGATTGTCGTTCTTTAAATCTATTTTAACAATTTGTTACGGTATTTCTGCATTTCTATATTTTCATCTGTTACTACTTTCTATATAGTAGGTAGGTATGCTAACAGCGTAAAATGCAAAACATCTATATGTGCATTTCGTATTATACTTTTTGAAGTATTAAATATCATTTAATGGGGGATATTTAGTTATTAGTAGGAACTAGTTATTAATACCTTTTTGTTAAATAGAAGTAGCCAAGTCTATAAAATGATGTGGACAAATATCCTACATCCAATTAATATCTCATTAGTATCTACTTTAAAAGAAAAGCTGTTAAATATAACACTATCCCTACATCGTGAGTTAAGAACTCAAAATATCTTTAGGATTCAATCTTTAAAACATTAGGCATACAAAAGAAAGCAGAAGTTGTAAAATTCATCCACATTAAGTTACACTTTAACAAATTGTATCAAAATAAAGGCTGTATACTAAAGCCCCACGTCTACACCAATCTGATTCCACTGGCTTATTTTCAACACCCCGTATAATTTTATTTCGCAATAAAACCGCCGATCTCTGCCTCTCGTGCCAAGGCTATAAAAAGCTTTCACGTCTTATTCTCAAAATCGAACATTTTACGATTCCACTTGGACATCAAGGAGTTTATAGTGTTCCAGTTGTGTGTGCCTTTAGAACAACTTCAAAAGGGATTTCTGCGAATATGAGTATCATCAAATTTGATCAATTTAATTAGAGCAAATAGGATGTTTAGAAACAACGTAGTTAAGGCGAACGATGTAAGACAAACTTTGGTTTAATTGAATACAGCTCCAACTCCGTAGTTGCTTTAACGTATTAAATTAATAACAAATGCAGTCGTATGTTGTACTGAGCCCTTTGTATGCATTTTAATGTGATATTAATGAAGAAAGTTAATTTTATTGCTGTATTATATGAATATAAAGGAAACTCTTTAGTAAAATTTAATTTCTAGACTAGCTGCGTACGACATAAATATGATTTCATATAAAACATGCATCCAACAAAGTTCATTACGTGCAACAATACTGTGTTTGCATATTCATCTCCGTAATTACAGCAACAGTTTACTGCACGTAATCAGTAAAAAAATGCTTTGTTAAAGCTTATCTGCGCTTTGTTATCAAGAGTAACTACCAATATCATAATTTCCTTTCAGTGACGGCCTGTTTTTATAACAATAGTAATTTCAGATCGGATGGACACTGACAGTCAAATTTCCCCTTTATTTCGTGGAACGTCGAGATATATTCAGTATGAACGTATTGGAAAAGTTACGGGTGTATGTTAATATCCTGTTTGTTATTGAAAGTAGTATTCACTTTACACGTTAGCGCACTTCGAAATTCAATTTACAATAACCGTTTAAGAATATTATAAAATAAAAAGTATGCTATGTATTACAGTAAGTAATAGTATTCCTACGTACAAATTCCTTTTTATTCATATTTATATATTTGATTATTTGGTAATATCTATTTCTAAAAGCAATTAGTAACTGACTAACTGTATAAATAAATATTTAATAAACAAATTAGCATATTTTTGTTCAGTAAGCACGAGCTTTACTTTTCATGCGCACCGTAAAATGTAATTAGTAATTACGTTAGGCTAACGTAGATAATAGATAATTAATAAATGTAGTAATTATTTTAGCCATTAATTTAAAATTCATCTTGCTCGTAGTGGAAAATATACACAAATTATAGAAAGCCCAGGTTAGTTATGACAATAAACAGGTTAGAAAGCGATGCTATTATGCAGGCGTGATAAATAACCACCAATGTCAACATTTATTCATTTCAAGATTTATTATCAGTAACATTTGTTAATTAAGTAAGCACGTTTATTGATATACTGTAGGGTTAACAAATGTCACACAGTTTGTTCTCACACTACCCACGCCACGAAATGATTTAGGGAAATACCTAATTTCAAGGGATGATGCCCGAGAATTAAAGCAGACGAAAAGGGTTGAAGGATTACGTTCAGAACCACGGATAAATGATGCACTAAGACATCAAAGATCGTGTACAGTGTGTCTCAGTTTCAGTGTATTCATAGGGTAGCTCGGTGAATATTAAAGAAAGAGAAATTGGGATTGCAACGTACTGTTTTAATCTTTTAAGCCAAGTCCATTGGTGAAAACGAAAGTTCGCGATTTTCTTTGTTTTTGTGTTATAAGCAAAAATATGAAACTTCCCACTTTCTCGAAAGTGCTATCATTATTTTCCTATCGAAGTAATGAAGACGTATAATATGGATAGCACGTGCAAATAATCATTTCATCAAAAAGCTAAATATTCATCGATGTAATAAAACTTCTGACGCAAAATTAGTACTGCAGTTTTAGTAAGTTTTGTCAAACCAACGACACAGAATTTTACCAGACGCTCTTTATAAGTAAAGTATCGGAATAACATATTTACATTACGGTTTGGTATTTCTCACAAATTCTCTTCTATCCTCTTTCCATAAAGTGTCTACGGATCCGCGCGATGTTGGAGTCTTTACTGTTCCATTTATTGCTTCTGAACTAGTTCAAAATGAAAACCTACCACTCTGATTTTTTGAGATCGTCACAATGGATGCCCAAAAGGTTTTTGATATTAACTGTAGCCATAGAAAAGAAAATGTAGGTGGTAGAATACATCATCAAATGAAAGGACTGTCATCCATAAAAATTAAGGTTATAATTAATAGCTACTGGCATGGATTTAAGAATTGTCCCCACTGCAAGAACGATGGAAAATTCATATAGAAACCACTTAAAATAAAATAATACCCATTAAATAACGCTGGAAATGTTTCGAGTTGTCAAGACTTTCACGTCGACTACCTACATAGTACCTATTTAATAAATGTACGAGGTATACATACATTTTAGTCCCCACAAGTTTGATATTCACACTTTTTTGACACAGGACAATATGCAATATTATATGATGATTAAGGTCGATGTCAGACACCACTAATGTGAAAGATTTTGTCAGAATATCAACTATTACAAAATAAAACAAATTGAAAATGAGTGTTTTGCGAAACGAGTGTGCGAGTTTTATACTCAGTGTGGTTACAGTAAATGTGCTATATTGAACCATTTTAAGAATGAAGGAAAATCGCGACGTAGCATCTACAGAATAATAGATCGATATGTTAAGAGACGCGTGGTGAAGTATCAGAAATTATCCAGAAGACCTAGAGTTGCAACGAATGATCAAAATTTATGTCACATTGCGAGACTGATAAAAAACAATTCTCGAATTTCATCGACTAAACTTGGCATTCGACTAGGAGTTTCGCAGTCATCTATACAGAAAGTTAAAAAGAAGTTGTCTATTAAGTCATTTCTCCAAACTTCTGCACCAAAGTATATAAAAAACTAAGAGGAAAGATGCCGTAAAGGAGCAGCGAAGCTTTATCGTGCAATGCATGATGGAAAAAAATTGTCCTGGATGATAAAAGTTATATACCCTGTGATCCCGATGAAATTCCTGGAAACAGCTTTTTTCTGGCAAAAGACACTAATTATGTTCCCTATCAAGTAAGATTTCGACCAAAGACTAAATTCCCTAGTAAATTTCTAGTGTGGAAAGCGATTGATTCTGATGGAAATGTCTCTGAGCCCTATGTGAGGAAAGGAACGATTGATACCAATGCTTATTTAAATATTCTAAAGAATTCTTGATCCCATTTATTAAAAAACATCATTCAAAAGAAGATATCTTCTGGCCGGATTTAGCACCGGCCCATTATTCTAAAAGAGTGGCCGAATTTTTAACTCGGGTTAATGTTAAATTTGTTGATCAAAACTCAAACATACCAAATTTGCCTCAAGAGCGGCCCATAGAAAAATTCTGGGCGTTATCAAAAAGAAAGTATTCTCAAAGGTCCACACCAGCTAAGAACTTAAAAGGATTCCAGTAATTTGGAGAAATATTACTGCAGAAGTGACAGCAGAGTCTGGGCAGAGTCTTCTAAAGAACCTTAAAAATTATGACTAATATCCAGAGAAGGTGCTTATGCTTCTTTGAAAATTAAAGCTAATAGAAGGAAACATTAATTTTATTATTTATATAAGGAAAATATTTTGTTTATATCATCTCGTTCAATAAGGTGACTTTGAAAAAAGTGGCTTTACTTGTGACTAACCCTTTATATTACTTTTTCGATTTAGTCAGTTGCTGAACATTGAAAGACATAATAATTCGGGAAAGTATACCACTTTTTTTTCTATTTAAACAAAAACTTTCCAATTGGAAAAAAGTAGTACCTAAGATGGAAAATCAGTAGTATAATTTTAAAGCTGCGGTGACGTATACTTGCAGAGCCAGTCAGAGATAAGTTAGTAACTAGCAAAGGGCGTTGCGTTTTGGCAAAATGTGATGTCAAGAAATTACAAGTACCATTCATTAACAGTGCAAAGAATACTTAAGTCATATTTATGTATACAGATTAAATTAAAAAAATCGGCTCATACGTGATTGCTTTTTTCTTCACACTCTTACATTCACGTATGAACTCTAAGAACTGAGAAGAGTGATACGCAAGTCTTGCATAAATAATTAGGTTTAATGGCTTGTCAATCTATTTTCAATCATTTCTATTTTCTAATTTTCTTTTCCACTTCCTTATTTCCTGACGACGAGATCCTGTTGAACTTTCTTGAGCCATTTTTTAACCTGCTGAGTTTCCTCTCCTTGTATTTTTTGATATCAAGGTTTTCTGAAGAAGAATATCCTTTTAGAAATTAAATCTTGGATATGTTTACTAATTGCGACTACACTATCTCCATATGAAATTTTATCAAAATTGAAAATTGAGAAATTGAAGAAGCAGCTTATTAGTACGAATGTAAAACTGTCATCAGTAGCCTCTACAGATGTATATCTGTATATGTGGTTATAGTTTTAAACTAATAGAATCATTTCGGCAACTTGAGTTATTTTTGTTTTAGGACAAAGATTTCCAGTTCATGCGGAGAAAAAACTGTGTTTCTTTAAAAGAACTGTAAATTCTTATTTTCAAAAGCGGCAGAATCTATACATAGATTTGTATCTTTTTGATCTTGACCTATTGTCTACTGGTGCGCCTGAAATTTTCTCTCAACTAATAAAATTACATTTGTAATCTGAATTGAATTCGAAGCTCCACGGATTCGAACCGCAAAATATTAACTAGAAACACAACGCCTTTGTGGTCTAATTGTTATGACACCTGAGTACAGATTAGGGGGTTGATTCGAATCCAGCTAAAAGTGGTAATTAATTTTTAAAATTAATCAATGCATTTTGTTTCAACTTGAATCTTGTCAAACTACAAATTAATGATAGAATGAATGACTAGTTAGTAGTGGCTGCTCAAAAACTAATCATCCATAATAAGAATATGCCTTTCCGGTGAGAATACGTATGTAATATCTAAGGTTTCACCTTTTAAACGATAAAAACCGTGTCTAAGTATAGTAGAGTGATTTTAATTAATGGATAATTCCAGATATGGTAATCCATGTAAGAAATCTAAACCTTAAACGAACCAGCTGCTACAGTTGCTTCAACGGAATTAAATTTAAACTGCACTAGTTAAAATTAGTTAGCAGAAACTGCAATTTCTTTAACAGATATGCAAGTTTCTAACAAGAATTGTTTTAAGAAGAAGTTTATCTTGATATCTTTTTTGTCCACAAATACACATTCTCTAGCAATATGCGGATCATCTTTAAATTAGAACTTAAAGCTATTAAAAAGTAACTTTTTAAAGTGTTATAAAATTTTTCTAACTTTTCCATGCAATTCCTTCAGGCTGAGTTGTTTTATCTCAAAGTCAGATGACATAATTCTCTTGTAAGTAGAACACAACGGCGGTTATTCTGTGTTCTACCCTTAGAGAATTTCTTAGCTGCATTTCCTTTTGCTGCGCAGATACATTCAAATCTTCCTAAAATGTTGGGAAGTTTCCATTAAACTTTAGCGGCACAGCAAGTTTAAAAGTAAAACTCAGAAAGCAGACGTTTTTAAGCGGAAATAACCCCTAAAACTTTCGTAGATGGCCAGTAAGCAGCATCCGCGAACCGGAATACAAACATGAGCTAAATTTATGCATTTTCGCTTCGCTGACATTCTCGTGTTGCCCGGAATGTTGTAACAAAAATGCGCGCCGAGAAAAGTAAATCCGCAGTTGAAACGATTTTGAACAGTTCTAAAAATGTTTGCCTTAGAAATATTTTAAAGTACCGAGACAATTTTCATTTTGACGATTTATCTTGATTAGAACAGCAACTTGAACGAAGTAATAAATGAAAGAATTCCTTGAAAATTTCTAAACTCATTTAATGATTAACCGGCTAGCTTAACGTGGAGTTCGTTCCGCGAGTTAAGAAATAAATAAATGTCTAGAAGTCAATTTACACGCCAGTTAACTAAGGCTTGTGATAATGCGGGCGAGTAACGTGGACTCGTAGAAATTTTAATCCGACAGGTGGCTTATTAAAGTCTATCCCTGAAAATAATACTGACCGTCAGTCGCAGACAAAGGAATTACTTCTAGTAGGTATTACGAGGAAAAAGACTGACATAACGTGCTGAAATGGTCCCTACTACTAGCGACTACCCGACTACCACGGTCATGTGTGACGACGACGGGCTTTCAGTGATCCGAGTGCTCCATGACAGGATAATTTATGAGTTGATTCCTCAAGTCCCACTTTCATGATAACTCCGGCATAATTCGTTGCGGAATCCCGTGATGTCATAAATTTTTCAAGAGATTTTACAGTACTAATCCGACTGCTAGAGGTAATTCGGATTTGTATGAATTTCCCTTGGAAAATATTAATTAAAAAAATTACAAGTTTATTATTAATGGGAAGTACATTAGTTATTTTAGAAAGCAATCAGACTGAAATGATTTAAAGCCAATTAAAATGAACATGAAATAACAATAAATTTATTTTATTTAATAACGTTGGGGACAATAATATTAGGCAAAGAAATGATGTAATAAATCTCGGTTAGCCTAAATTACATTCGATTAGTCTTATCTAGGTCATGGGGTTCCTTTCTCATTGTCTGATGCTAGCAAAGAACTATCAATTAAAACATAAGTAGTGCTGTTCTCATCATTTAAATGATTTGTGTCTTTGAGAGAATATAGGATAGGAATTTTAACCTCGATTATTCTTGAATCTGGGGTTTTATGAAAATTTGCTGTGTCAAAATAAATTAAGTCAAAAGAATGTTGAAGCATATTTTACTAACACAAAATTGGGTTAAAACCCGATGCAGTATTGATTTTCAATAAATGCAAACTTTGACGCAAAATACTGTGTTCTAATGTTATGTGCTTGGAACGGCATTAAAAGTTACATTCTAGAAGGAATTTGCTTTAGGTATTTACTATTTAAAATAAAGAAGTGAAAAAAGCAAAATAAATACGAAATCTCTTCTTACAAGAACGTGCATGCATCGACTACATTCTTTTTCCGTTGTATACTTGCTGAAGGAAAAACATAGACAAAGATTCATGGTTGGCTGAATTCGATGAAAAGTAAACAGGTCTTTATTTTGCTTATATATAACGAAAGACGATTACCTTTCTTATGGTTTATATACCACAACATAATATGTAGGTTCATAAAAAGACTATCACGTTATTATATATGATTGACTTTATTCAAAAACTAGAAAAAATGGTTAATTTATCAAAGTAGTCACTTTAAAATGTTAGTGAGCTGTTATTTAGATAACGTAGTTTTTCCTTTAACTAAGTTAATTTGAAGTTTATTTTGCAAGACGTAACAGTACCTACTCGCAATTTCATGATATACTAAACACTAATTTTCTTTGCAGAACCGTATAACTAGTATAGATGCTCTATTAAATTAAGACACTTCAGTGTATTACATAATGTAATAGTCTATTAATCTTAAATGATTTTAAATAAGAACAGAAAAACTAACAGTATCTCTACAACAATACACCAAAGCTCTTGATATTCTAGGTATACTTCATTGTACGATAAATCGAACGGACTTAAAAAAAATTGTTATTATTTGTGCTAGAAGAAATAATAAATAAACTTGTAAGAGCTCATGATCCATTTTTCATGAAGTATTTGATTTAGGTAGAAATTTTACATAGTGGTATCAATAGGATAGATGAAGGTAATCGACTGTTAGGCTGACCTACCTGGGTACGGCAGGTACTGCGCATATAAGAAAGGTGCAGGAAAATTTGTGCCAAAAAAACGATTTGACAGTTAAGTTGGTTTAGAATAAAAAAATAAATGAGGCAGACACTTTTGGATGGGTTAACATTGAACCAAAGTACCCCAAAGTTGTATTTTTAAAAATTGAAAAAAAAGTAATTGATTCACGCTGAAATTTTAATAGCGTCTTAATTATATAGTATGTTTAAAAATACACGTAAAAAGTCAGACACTTTTTCCGGGGTTTAATAATTGGCAAACATGGAAATAAATGTTGCATGGACTAGAGAGAGATACGCTACGGGCAGTAATGAATGAGAGTGAGAGCAACGATCACCGGTGTAGTGGTCGCTCTCTGCGCTCTCCAGCTTAACTGTCAAATCGTTTTTGTTGGCTTCTAATTCAAAAACTTTTTTGGTACACATTTTCGTGCACCTTTCTTATATGCGCAAGTAGGTCAGTCCAACAGTCGATTACTTGCTCATTTATCCTATTGATACCACTATGTAAAATTCCTACCTAAATCAAATACTTCATGGAAAATGGGCCATGAGCTCTCCGACTATTGAAAGAAACAGCAGGAAAACATCTGTAGCAGAAAAGAAACTATCCAACTTAGGTTTTCTGATGACATACTGTTAATTGCTGAAAGAAGCTTATTGTTAAAAAGTAGGATCTAGGAATTGGTCTAAAAAGATAAACATAGACAAGACATGTTTACTGACACACAGAATACAAGACGATCTTACACTCTATAAATGGCGAAAAAATACAATATGCAAACGAAGTAACGTACTTAGGACAGACAAATGCGATGCCAAAAGCACAGAAAAAGAGATTAAAAGAAGAATAAGACTAGCCTAGAGAAAATACTGATCAATGAAAAAGATCCTAAAAGGTAAACTGCAAACAAGTTTAAAAACTACAGTATTCAATATGTGTATTCTGTCTACGTTAATCTAAAGACAAAACTTTAATATCAAAACCTAAAAACAGCCTCAATAAAGAAACTTAAAAGAAAAACTAAGACAAAGACTAGGCTAAATTAAGTTAAATTTCTATTTCGTTCAATTTCGACATGACATTTCGACAGAAATGATGTGCTCACACAGACTTCCATGTTAAGTTCTGACACTTCATAATTTCGATCCAGTGATCTCCGCCATTTAAATCTGGTATCAATGAATTCCTCTGGGTTTAATTTTTCTCTTGGTATCACGTTTGTCATCAGATTCGATATCCTGATGTACTATTGTCTAGCCGTCTAATCTACAGGCAACAAAAGTTGGCATGGTTTTGCCAACAATCACTACATAACAAGATATTGAAGTTTACTTTTACAGTTGCAAATCTACGTAGACTAAGGATTAGCATGCATTAGGGCAAGTTTCTTATGTGTAGGTGTAAGTACTCATAGCACCAGCTACGGATCAATTTTTTTTTTAAATTTATAAATAAACGCAACAAGTAACGTTATATATCTACTGAACTAAGTACAAAAATAAAAGCTGCTCAAAAAAAACCTGCCCATTCACGTACTGATTTGTTTTCAGGTCTTGAAAACCAAGAAGAAGAATATCATTCAGGAAAATTTGGTTCATCAGAGCGTGAATAATAGTCATGTCAGCAATGGGTAATGTCGACAGGTGGGAACTGTGTTATCTTTGAGGTGAACCACACCAACGAATCTGTTAAGCTTGTGTGTTTTTTCACTGTACTCTTAGCCTTTTTCTTTCTGCATACCAGTCATTGCAATTACTTGTTTATCCTCGACCTCTATCGTGGGTTTTATTCACGTCTGAAAGTTTACATTTTCAAAGAATGTAAAAGCAGCTGACCCCAAAAAATACAGACTCAACAAAATCAATTACAGGCTTTCAAGCAACATCTTTCTAATAATGATATAGGTTACGCAAATTAAAATAAATACTAAGCATGAATCTTTGCATTCAAAAAACCAACGTAATTCAGGTAATAATCAATACCACTTATTTTGTTTTAATGTTTGGCTTATTTAACATCTTATAGGTCACAAACTTTTTGAGGCTGCCTTTATGTAGCACAAGTTGAAAGTGCGAATGTCTATATGAATAATTAATCTTAACAAATTACATTAAAATATAGAGCAGTAATAACAGAGAACTTGTGGGAAAAGAAACAGTTGAATTGTAGTTATCAAACAATTTAAAGTCATTTTAAATGCAATAAAAAGAAATAAATAGAACTCAAGTCATCAATATTAGATTAAGGTTCGTTTCATTGAGTTTAATGGAATGTAAATACGTTAAACTTCCAAAACTTTCATAATATAAATACGTTTCATGATCTATAAGGTGTACAAAGTATATTCTTTACCATGTAATTTCTGTCCATAAAACTGGAATAAAAGTTGATTGTAATACTCCAGGCAAAATTTCTTTTTTAATACAGCTCTGACGAGATGGATTTAAAAATTATACCGCAACGAAGATTTAATTTATCAGGGTACTTCCACAAAATCATATTATCTTTCTTTATATTGCTTTTTGCCAGCTTAATTATATCAAGACCATCAAAAAAGTATGTACATTGAAAATTCAAACGATTCTGAGAAAAAAGGCACAAACGCCTTTGTACATTATAAAGAAAATGTAATGTAACAATGTCTTTATAAGAAGTCCGGGCCAAATTTATATAGTTCTCGCTTCCTGTATGCAAATTCAAAACTATATAAGAAAGTGCAAAGTGGAATGTAAAATGCACGGCACCAGACATCGCATAGTTTTCAACTCATTGTTATTTAAATGTGCCTTTGTTATTTTAGTTATATTTTACGAAATAAAACCCTCATAAAGCCTTTCGATAACAATAAACTTGGTTAGATTTTTTCTTCTTTAGCTACTTTCAAACAGATTTTGCTTAGATGTATTTCTTAAGTCGGTGAACTACAATAAGAGAAAATAAAAAATGTGAAGAAAGAGTTTAGTCAAGCAATAAAATTGTAATCTGGGGAATATCACAGGTATAACAGGCAATTTACGACGACAATCCGACCGCGAGATGTTATTAAGACTTTTTCAAGGAATGATTTTATCCGCCTGTTAGTTTTAGTTCATTGAGCTCGGCGGGAAGTAGGGAAGCTTAACTATATTAAGAAATTAATTCTATACGAGGTTCTTCGAGATATTAATCGCTCGACTGATCTAAATGTCTTTAAAACTTGAATTATGAATTGATTTTATAAGAAAAGACCCCTAACATCATTTTATAAATGATGAAGTACTGTCTTGAACAGAGAAATAGAAATGTTTAACGTACCTTGAGTTGTTATAAACAGCTTTCTGAGGTAAAACTTTCGATTATTTCACTCAGGTTTTGGGTTATATCTTACTATATTCTATAAAACCTTCAACTTAATATATTCAAGGATGTTAATATTGTTGATGTTTCGGTACATAAATACATAAATGTGATAGGTAGGCATAGGGTAATTAGTATGCTGTAGCTAGTATACAAACAGATTCTATGACTTGAAGTAATAAAAAGCAAAGACTTATTTAAAAATTATTTTGTTCATTCGTTTTCGAGATACAGGATCTTTAAAGAAGTGTGGCCATTGTCTTTCTACTATTAACTACTATCTATTAACTGCAGGTATATACTTGTGCGTTTCAAGATGGCTTAGTATGTATTGAAGAACACTATAATCTCTTAAACTTTTCAAATACTGTTCGCCAATAACCATTATTGATATACTAACTTTATGTCAACAGACATCATGTGGGAAACCTTACTATTTGCCGGGTCAACTAACTGCAATTTAAAGAATAATGAACCCATCTAAGGTCTTTGAAAGAACGCGACTCTTCGTAAAAGGCATGTCAATACGAATGATGGTCAGAGTAATTTAGTCTTCTTCGTCTTTCGTCTCAGCAACAATATTTGAAGACCCATTTTGGTTCAACGCCTTTATGATTCTGAGCAAGCAACAGAGTATGGTAACTTTTCTAATTCTAATTCCTATTTTCTAATTTCTAAATGAATACTAGATAAAGACCATTTGGTAATATTTAAACTTGTTTTCTTAAAATTGGAAAACAGTGATGTGTGTCAAAAACATTGCAATACATATCAGTACAAAGAGAACCGGACACAAATTTACTTTGACTAGAGAGAAGAGAAAAAAAAAGCAACACTGAACAGATGAATGCTAAGAAGATAATTATAAACGTGAGATATTAGCAAAACATTCTTCAGTAGAAACTGTAAAGGTGCATATTTTTGTAAGTCATGTCCCTTTACTATAATAGTATTGGGCATTTAATGTAACAATGTAAATAAACAGTTAAGCAGCATCTATTGTTCTCAGAATTTTGAGATTAAAAGTAATGACACGCATATTAGTAAACAACATTAAAAGACTGTTTCTTAACTAAAGTATTACATGCACCAATTAGCATCTTATAGCTTCCGATAAAAACTCAACAAATTCAAAGCAACCATTCTGTTTCAAACATAATTAGGTTTAGAATATTTTATTGAAGTTTCATTTAAAACAAGACCTAATAAACAATGAAAAAGCAAGAGTCAATGCCTTCAAAGCTGGTTTTGCAAAATAAAGCGGTAAGAAAGGTGCGATTCTTCTGCCTCTTGTCGCCAAGTACCTGATCTTTCTAATGTAAGCCTTATACAACCTAGAAAGGTCCTAATGGTATTGATTTAGATTCAATGGCTGATTATGGTAAATATCAGAAACATTTCAATTTCCGATATTTTTGTGATTTTGACATGGCATGATTATTTTGATAACATCATGACCTGAAGTTCTCCAAAACAAAGTTTCTTAAATGTCATCTTCTAACAATCAGAAAAGTTTTAAAATGTGAATCGTTTCTCATAGATTGATGCTCAGAACAGAATCTTCACAAAAAAGGTCATAAAGGCTACCTCTTTCCCAATAGTAATAGCTATGTCTCTTCTATGTCTTCATTTCTTTCATTCTTCTGAGTTTACGGTATAACGGCTATTTCTTCCTAAATTTAGGTCTACTCTCTGCATCAGATACTATTCTTACTGAACCTATAAACACTATGCATACAGTAACAAATCAAATTTCCACTTTAATCAGAATCACTGGAACTGATAAAATAAAATAAAAACCGTGAAGATTCTACAAGGTACAAATAATATGTCACAAAACACAACGACTTTGCCATGATTATGCTAGAAGGAT
The DNA here is from genome assembly GCA_011009095.1 of Ignelater luminosus. NCBI lineage: Eukaryota > Metazoa > Arthropoda > Insecta > Coleoptera > Elateridae > Ignelater > Ignelater luminosus. The sequence goes on along the minus strand of VTPC01000780.1, from coordinate 70,932 downwards.
GGATATTACAAAAGTTTTAGAAAAAACAATAAAAGCCTAATTTCGAATGAAACTGAGAAACCTATGAATCTCTCAAATAGCATTAGTTATTGCTCTAGCTTGCAATAATAATGATCAAAATTGTGAATAAATCTGTTCACTTTGCCAACATAAACAAAATACTCTAAATTTTTCTAGCATTAGTTATACACCAAATGTAAACGGATAATAATCGTTCTAAAATCGTTTTCGTTTACCACGCAAAAAATTTAACTAAACTCTAATAGAGGTGTTTGGCCTAAGGTACACTATTATACGTCTTGTAGTAATTTCATATATAATTGGATTGGATGTCACGATAATGTTTTTGAACGATGTTAAAGCGTATCTGGTGTACCTGTATGTGTTGTAATAAAAGGAAGAACTACATAACAGCGCTTGTTTAACAATTTGTTATTTTATCTACAATCAAGTCAGGATGTCAGATAAGGAATCTGATTATTTGCTTCTTGCAATCTAAGTTAAAATAATGTTTTTTCAAAGTTCTCATGATACATATTTATAACGTATAACGATCTTCTCTCTGTTCCTATAATCAACTTGTAGTTATGTCAGTTTTCGTTCGGCGGTCGTGACTATCTCATCTAACTGAATGTCTTAATCTTTTTTGTTTTGAAACAGTAATAATAAAGCCATTAGTTCAGCCGGAGCGTGTTATGTTGAATAATTAGATTCTCAGAAACTACGATTATTTTTAACGCTGGAAACACTTTCGGCTGTAATTATGGTTTTCCTTCTCACAGTGTTGCATAACTTTCGCGCATCATGAATATAATTTGCGCTCAGATTATATCGTAGAATCCTTCTTTTTTTAATTTGCTAAAATTCAATGTACGGTTTTAATGATGGCAGTTAAAGTATTATGTTTATTATTTACACAAAACTTCGTTCTTGTCATTAGCATTAATAATAAGCGAGAACATGTAGATGTAAGATTGTAAGATTAAATAAAGCATAGAGGTGACACAGCAAGCAAGCTAAAGTAAGTACAAGTAGGCAAGTTGCTAATGATAGCTGTTGTCGACAGGTGACAAGCTCCAGTGCTGTTCTAAGCAGCAAAAACAAACATCAAACTACGGAAAACAATGTTGAAAACTACTTCTGTAGAACTACAGCATCGCTGACTCTGACACAATTTATAGCGGAATAAATTAAAGTTTTAATTTATTAAGACAGGCCAGCTCTTCGCTTAACTTTTTAGAAAAGCTTCGTATCTTCCATACAATGACACGTATTTAAAAGTTTAATATTTTAAAGAATTGTTTAGCGCACCGGTTAGTTTTGAATTAAGGAGCAACAAGGAATGTTCTCTCGAAAAAATCTTAGAATAAGATGTTTTATGATTACTTAAATATATGTTGTCTAACCAGTTGCTACTGCGTAAAAGATAAAACAGCATAGCGACACCATAATAATCTGTTAGCAAATAGATAATTAATGTCAATTAATTTGGAAAGTTAAAAATTAGTTGAAGATAACTCTTAGTAAACATTCCGAAATCCGTTACATCTTCATTGGAAACTTCAATATATTATTACAACCTGTAGAGAAAATAATCGTGCGGGAAGATCTGACCATCGTGAATGAATGAATCGGGAACTGAGTGGGCGATAGCTGTCAGCAAGTCACATTTTAAAGAATAAATCATTTTGGAAGAAATACCTTTTATAACCTGAAGCCCGTAACGAGCTACATTAATGTATGTGTTATACAAGGGGAGTGACTAGAAAAATTCTAAAGATACCTCGCTCCGATATGAAATGAATATGCATATTTAATTGGCGATGACTTGCATCTTCTGCAGTTGCGGGGGATACAGCGTGTCCGTCATATTATAAATGACCACGATTGTAGATAATGCTGCCTTCACCCAAAGATCAACACTAATTTATAACTTCAGCATATCAGCAAACAGATAACTTGGAAAGAGAATTTGAATTTTATTCTCCGTCAGCGATAGTAAAATCAAAGCGATGACGAAACAAACAACAAGGTATGTTGAGTTAGCTTTTGACATGTGTTAACAAAATTACAATTTAATACCCTCCCCATGTATAAACACAGCTGAAGACTAGTTAGTTTAGATTGTTGGAAGCTAACTTCGCGAACAAATGCTTAGTTTAGGGTGAAATAGGAAATTTATGTTAAACTCCACCAGCAGGATGTTGTTGACACAAAGTTTTAGCTTCAGTATATTTTTCCGGCCCGTCTGTCACATACCAGGGGTTGAAAAGACTTCTCCGACCAGAAACAACTTTTCGGGTTTAATTTTAGAAACTGGGATATTATGAACTTTAGACGTCAACTTTATAAGCGATGCACGATCATCGTTAATAGCCAGTAAAGAAAATTTTGTATTGCATTTGACAGGATTCTAAAAAGTAAAATCGACACAAAGTGAATACATTCACTTATTTTCTTGAAAATGAAGTTACGATAAATAATTTTATACAAATCGAGTGTTTCAAATAAGTAACTAGAAATCTTGGATAGACGATTCCTATAAAGCTTATCTGATGTAAGATTTATAGCCATACTTACTTAGAAATAACAATTTCTTATTAATAAATATGCAAATGTACTGAGGTAAAGAAATCTACACTCAAACGTGGGATACTTTCTCATTTTCTCTATTTTGATATGATAAGCCCTACTGTGCAAATTTTACATAATCTATATTCAGGGTGGGCTTTAAGGTAGGTACAACAGTGCCACCGCAACGGGCACTTAACACACAAGTGGTTTCTGTTGAACGTTGTTGCCTTCTTCCGAATCTACACCATAAACAGAAAAGAATACGAATACAATGATTTGGGTATTTCTCATTTCACACATTACCGTTCAGTGTCCCCTGCCATTTGAAGATCGCATACACGTTTTTGCAATTTAATACAATGAAAGAAAATTGGCGATCTAAGGGTGTTCTAATAACGGAAAAAGTCATTAAGTTACCTTTGATTTTTAAAAACAATTTGAAGTAAGTCCAACCATTTTTTATTATCTGCGAGTAAGTCTTAGATTAACTGTTTTCTAGAAAAATATCTACTCGTAATCGCTATCAAACGGTTTTTGAATTTTGCATTGCAAATCTTTTATCAAATTTAAAGGTGTAATTAATTTTTATCATCTTACATAAAAAGGAATTTTTTTAGAAACTTTTATAAAATAAAAAGTACAAAGTTAAATTTATTTTATTTTTTTAAATTACAACAGATTTATGCGCCTATCTAATGTTTTTTTTAAATTACATGTAATCAATGGTGAAATTCAGAGATTTATTTTGGACCTCCTCCATACAGTCTTGAATTGAACAAACCCATTCTCCATTCACCTTAGTTCCCTTATGGTAGTAACTTTAATTAAAAACGTTTCATGCTGCACAGTGTAAGTCATACTTCAAGGAAACGATCGATGTTTAGCTATCAAAACAGCTGATTTGTAAAAACGTTTAAAAATTAACAACAAATTAAAGGAAAAATTGAAATCAACACGAAAAACTCTTGACGAATTTCTTACTTTACAACCATCATCTGTTACTTGCCACTTTTGTTTATGTTGTGATGTTTTGTACGAATCAAGCAGTCACGTCCATTTTTTGCAGCATCTTTCTATTGCAGAAAATAAAAGGTATAACTTGACGACTTTTTCAATTGAACACCCGTTATTTATAATCAATGAAGATCATTCCATTAAAATTAGATTATTATTGTAGTATACATTTCTAAAGTCCTATCCAATCAAGATTAATCTAAAATCAAAATTGCTTTTGAAGAAACTTCGAGTTACTAAAATTTCAGAAGGCTGGATAGTTTCTGGTCGTGCCCATCCACACTCTACTCAACACTGGTAATAAAAATGAGAAAGAATTCTTTGACGTTTAGCTTTTAACCATTGTACAAGGATGGATATCTGTGTATGCAACACCTAGCACAGAAGTTAAATACCTATTCAATTGGAAAAGAGAAAAGAGAAAGTAAAGACTTGAGAAGGTTAGAAAACTAAACATCTATTAACATGTATCCAATCCTAGAATTTTTACCAAAACAATTTAAGTAAAGTAGTTTAGTCTAAATCTCCTGAACAAAAAACTTACAAGAATCATTAAAAATGCAATTTTCTGCTGCTACAGATGATAAACCAAAAAGGTTGGAAACATCGGAAACAAAGTAAGATTTCGAGACAAACTAGGTATTCTTGAGCAGCGTTCAGATTTTCTAAGAAGCCTAAAAACTTTAAAATGCACTGCATCCACTGGTCTTTATAGAACCCTATCACGAGCGTCCACTTATGCAGTTTTTCCTACAGGAGTGACAAGTGTATATGAAACAGGATTATCCTACACATTTTGCTTTTGCAAAGCATCATCTAGAAATTGAGAGTGTGGGTAAACGCCACTCCTTGTCCATGGGAGTAGATGCCCATGAAATGTCGCCTTTGATCTTTTGATTAGGAGTTCTAAAAATGGAGCTTATTTCTAAAAATAACTTTGTTTACATGACAACTTTGCAACTTCAATCTATATTTGGTAGGAAAGTGCCGTACCCTTGTCTTTTGAAATAAAGTGACATGACCACAATTTAGGGTCAGAGAACTAGAAAGTGATTTGTTTCACCTTTAAGAATTTCATGCACCTATTGCGTTACGTTGGTAATGACAGTTTATAGGAAAACTGAAAAAATATGGGTTATGTAGATTTAATAATTTCTCACGCGAAAGTATCGATAGATCGCTAACGTAAATTAAATGAGAAAACTTAGATTGAGGGACATGAACCGTATAAATTCCTTAGTAGTCTGCAGATCTAATCATTAAACGAGGTTAAATCATGATTCAAGAGTTCTTATTGGCTCTTGAATTTTGATGGGCTTCTTGAGAAATAGTCTACAGTTAAATAGAAAACATCCTCTTATTTGTTCTTATAGCTAGACTTCTTTGAGCTGAATACAACTCTTGGATACTTTTCATGTTCACCTCGAAAGAATCTTCCCCATGTGTGTCCCTCTACCTCAAGCATTGATCATGCAGGAAGTTCTACAGTATCTGATATAAATATTAGAGGGCCTTAAGAAGTAGTTGCAGTTATATAGTAATGGGCCAAAATAAGGTTTAACTAAAATGAAGAAAAAATGAATATCCCTTCTCTTTGACTGTAGATTCTTGATTAAAGTTTATCAAAGTCTGTGATCTGCTTTTGAGAGGCATAATAGTTATAGTTATGATAAATGTATTCAATTACTAAAAATGATCAACTTGCATAAAAGTTTTTTCGCTCTTCACAGTCTACTTGTAGATTCTGTTCGTTTCTCTTTAATTAGTCCTTAGAAAAGAAAGTTGCTGAAGACAACAAAAGTTATGACTGTTCTGGTAGTATTGTAGGTGTTGATGCTGGTTTGGCGATAAGTATAGCAATGATTGCTGACTCTAGAATCTAAGTTTGTTCTTTTAGTGTAAAAGTTGAAGATATTGGTATCAAAGACAGCCTTACTGAAATATTCGTATTGTATTATTTATTGAATACTTTTGTCTCTTTTCTTAACATGGGTAACGCTATGCAAGCTCTAGCCCCAAACCTCAGTGCTTCCAAACGTTCCACCATGTGAGTCCACTTTCTGAACTTGCTCAAGTCACGTCACGTTTGATTTAAATAAATCCAGAGCCAAAAAGTTTTTGTAAATGTTACCGATCAACTTAATACTAATACCTTTGGTGTAAATTGTATCAGCCATGCAAGAAGCTGGCTTGTGTATAATAGAACACATTTAAGAAAATCACAAAAAGATGTAATAAAACCGACACTTTAGTCCAATTCATTGAGTTAATTTCGAAACGTTGAACTAGTCAAAGAATAATATAACTAATGCCTTGCTATATCATCTATCCGTAAACAATAAAAAGTTACTGACTATGCACAAACCCAATAATAAATTGATAACATAAAACTTTTACGTTGTTTGATAAGCAAAATGAAATCAAAGTACAACGCCTCTTATAGATAACGAAAGAAATCTTGAGATAGAATAGGAAGGAACGATTTGATTATAGATGCACTAATGTAGAATTTAAATGGAGTGTAATTACTGATGGTGCTTGAAATGACGGCGATCGACAATTGGTTGGACGGCAGATGGTAAGATACCTTCTGGTGCTGATGCTTGTGGTGTTCAACAGTCTTCGTAATGGATGAAGTTGCTTGAGCAACGATGACTGCTGGATCTTTGCCTGAGATATTTGTTGCAGCTGTTATCTGCAAGTGATTTTCACGTCGTTTCTCTGAGGAAAATATCAACGCAATACTCTTGAGAAAAGAACAGGTCGTCCCTCCTTAGATACTTATTTTTATCTCTCCTCTGTACACGCTTTAATTGTTAGGCATAATATCCAGATGTCTCCGAGACACTCATGATTATTAAGTTTTCTATTATTGAATCGTATATTGTTATTGTCTAGAAGTGGCAGGGTTTTCTTGACGGCTTCGTGTTCGTAGGGTATAGATAAGTATAGATATGATAAACCGGCTACAAGTGATGACTAATGACTATGCATGTCGCAGTGTTCAATGGCGATATTTAAAGTCGTTCTTCTGTAGTGCTGTTATCATAGCCTTCTATTCCTAGTATGTGTTGTTAAGGGCACGATCTTTAAGAGAAAGGATAGTAATGTAAGTTTGATCAGTGCTACAGTCGAAACCAATAAGAGCGTAAATAGAAAGAATAACAATAAAAGAAAGCTTGAGGATGTGCATTGTGTGTTTATCTCCATAAAGAAAATATGATGAAAAGAAGATTTATTTATTTTCTGATGGTGAAGTAGGAAGAAGGAAATATCTATAATCTCAATCGGTTCTCTTGAAGAAGGTCTTGCGTTCATCTACCGATGGCATATCGTCTCTTTTTGACATTTGTAGACGGTCAATCTGCGTCTTCTTCTTCATCAGGCTGTGCCATGCCCAAAAACTTGGTTTGTTGTCCTGTAGGGCATGGTTCGATCATAAACTCTTTGAGTCCGTTGGCATAAATTACTAGTTCGTTTTTCTTATTTAGTTCCCGAATTTTGAAAGTTGTTGGACTCAGGATGTCGATAACTTGCAATCGATCAGACCAGTGTTTTAGGTTTTTCAGCTGTATCGTGCAGTAGAACCAAATCGCCTAAATGGATTTCGACCTCTTTGAAATTCTTGTTGTATTAAAGTACTCATTTCGTAGCACTTTCTTGATATTTTCTCTGACCTTGGAAAATGGGATATTTATACTTGCTAGTAGCTCTTGTTGTAATTAACTTTCAATGACGTTTTAATATCTCGCCTAGTGGTAGGATGGGATCTGGCTCGTAGACCAAGGAAAATAGAGAAAACCTTGAGCTGTGTTCGTTCATGTTGAACGCCATATTGAAGAATGGTAAATAGACATTCCAATCAGTTTGGCTTTTAAAGACACGTGAGATAAGAAGTCTTGAACACCTCGATAGCTTCTTTCTATGGCACTGCTTTGTGGTATACTGTTGTCTGCAGTTTATGCCCAAGGACTTGCACAGTCTTCGAAACAAATAACTTACAGAAATTTATCCTTCGACAGTGATTAGTCGTTCTAGAATTCCACGTTTAGATATTATATTGGGCAAGAATGCTTTGCTAATGGTTTCTGCAGTTTGGTTTGGATCAACAGTGGTTTCTATTCATTTAGTGAAGTAACACTAGAAAGTGAGAATGTATTGTTCCCCGCGTGTGATGGCACGAAACAACTAACAATATCCATATCGTATCTCTGATAAGGTCGATCTATTTCTGGAGAGCTTTGTAAAGGTGCTTTTCTTCAATGTGGCGACGTCTTTCTTTGGTTGTACAAAAGGCATTTGGAAAAGTACTTACGTCGAGTCGGTTCTCATGTTTGGGCAGAAACAGCGTGATCTGAGAAGTCTTCAAGTTTTTTCTTGGCCTAGGTGGCCTGCTGTTGATATAGGTAGGAAAAGATCGAATCTAGTTTATCAAATTCAAATTTATAAAACAAAACTTTTATTTTTTCTAATGTCATAAGAACTAATTTTTTTTATTGTTATTGCACTCTGAGCTTATGGTTCAATCGCCGGCCGGTTAACACCGTGTAATAGAGCCGACGACGAGAGAAAATGATTGTAACTCAGTTAACAAAAATAAAGATACTAAGAAATAATAAAATTCTAGTTTTTCTTTATGTACAAATTGTTACATTTAAATGAGAAGCAATGAAATCTTGATAACTCAGGTTGTTAGAATTGTTCCTATAAGCAAGATTTCAGGTGACAACGTGTACAAGTGCTTGGTAATTTCTGCCTTTGACATTGAGGATTAAGAATTAAGATACAATAATGCTTTCTACAATGACTTTGTTTTGCTCTTTGTCAAAAGAATAAGGCCAAATTCAATTCTCAACAAAGATAAAGACACATACTCGGCAACTTTCAAAAATCAAGTTAATCAAATATTTTAAGGGTAATGATAGATTCTTGTTCAGTGGCGTTTCGGACAACAACAAAAATGTACCCATTAAAGTCAATTCAGATTGATCACAAAATATTCAGAAACTTATAAAATTTTTAATGAGATGAAATTATACCGATGTCTAAAACTTGCTTTTGTAAGACTCCAATACCTTCCTAAATTTTCTTTTCTTAAGAAACATTGTCATAACTTAAAATATCTTTTAACATTCTGCTTGCAATATTTTTGGTAAAGTATTCTAAAGAGATTGCCAGAAAAATAGTAATTTTGACATCAGAAATAGTAGGGGGGGGGGAGAATATAACATTTTAGTCTTCTAAATAGAATAAACATGAAATGGATAAAACTTACCCAATACACGTTTTAGAGGTCAAAAGCACTTCATGCTTACCTGAAAGAAAACAAAGCAAAATTAATATTAACTTTTGTTGCTTGCATCGTATTCGAGAAAAAGCTTTATTAAAATGTAATTTCCAATTTACATTTTAATATCTTTTAAACTTTCTTTTTCGTTAATGGAAATTTAATCCAAATGGTTGCCGTACATATTGCCATCTATATAAAAATCCAGACATTCGGAAGAAAAGAAAATTCATAAATATAGTGACCCCCTCTTTTAAGAATTGTATATCTTTGTATTTTGCATATCTCGAGGAAGCACAAAATAAGAATAATGACTAATTTGAATTGCAATCTCGTAAATCCTTCAAATTTGATTCATAGTTTTCCATTCTCAAGATACTCTTAGGACGCCGCCAGCTCCGGCGTAAAAGTTTACAAATCTAACTAAGTATATTTTCACTTTCGCTCTTATCCCCCTTTCAAACTCTTGACTTTATTTAATAGCATTAACTTCAACCTAAATTTGTTTTGCCTTTGCCTGCCTTACTTAACTTGTTTTAACGAAACTGTAAGATGGTTAATTACAGAAAATTTTAGGTGATAGATAATCAATACTTTGCGTACTTAGATTACAAGTATACTTATTAAGTTTCCTGGAAAGTTTCAAACCCTCCTTTTCTAATCAAAATTATATAAATAATAACCTCTTATTCTGACTTACGACACATTTAGCCTTCTAGATTATATTTCTTGGAAATATCAAACGAAATTGCAAGTCGTACTAACGATATAGAATAGCTGCAGCTAAGAATTCCTCGACTTAACCGTCATCCAGATTGATTGGCCCGTCAAGTATAAAACAGGAAAAATAATCGACATTCGTAGGGGGTATATGAGAGCCAGTTATATACGAGGAAGATACGATAAAATGGAATTAGGGGATGCTAAAAGAATTCGTCTTTGATTAAGGTGCTTTTTAATTTAATTTTACTTTAATTTGCTGAAACTTTGTAATGGTATCAGAAAGTACTGTATTAAGTCGATATTTCTCTTTTTATGTTAAGACCTTTCTATCGGTTTGCGGGTTGTTTTTTATTAAGAAAATAATTTAGTAATTTAATCTGCTTCGATTAAAAATTCAAGAGGAGTTAAGAAAAATTGGTACGTACCTTTCTAATTAAAGGGTTATGGGCTTTTGAAGGCTGAAAGTGATTAAACAGGAACCTTGCATTGAAGAAATTGCTCAAGAATTATTTATTTTACGACTAAAAGCTCGTAAAGGTTGCCACTTTAATTGCACTTTAGTCTGCATTAGATTTTTAAATTTAATTACTGTTTCTTCAGGAATTTTCAAGACTTTCCGTTAATGATTATCGTTTCTCTAAAGGGTTACACCCTCATAAAATGCTTCGCGATAAACAACTCGAAAAGTTACCAGAAGACTCATAAAAGCTTAATTGTGTTTATGGAGATTAGGTAGCTAGAGATGAATCTAAAATTAAATCCCTTTCTGTATTAATATTATTACTTATGTAATATCTTGAATAAAAACTGATCCTAAAATTAGTTACTTGCATATGTTTCTGTTAGTATCCAATAGATATAGCTGGAGTTTTAGAATTCATAATTCGTGTTGGTGATGATATTTACGTTTGTATAGGGAAAATGGCATTCATTAATGACGCTTTCCTAATAACCCTTGAAGAATACCAGTGGAAACAGTCACCCTCCTTCATATTTATACAACCCAATAAAGGGAATAAAAATGCGAAATACTTTTCTGGAGGGAGTTTTGTGATTTAAATGGGGGAGAGATTCAATTAACTACACAAATTAAACGTCAGCACCATTCAGTCTTCTGATGTAGTCGTTTAGAGTGAGAAAATGTTAATGTTTGCATACATTGGATTCTAGAACACAGCCAATTACAACCACGTCCTTATTGCTTGATTGATGATTACCATTTTGCGTTTCCTGCACTCAATTTGCAACCACTCCAGCTGGTCTTATACAAAACATTGACGGTTTATTAGACATTGGCTTGAGGTAGTTTACGCTAGTTCGTTCAACACGATAAAAAATGAGTTTTTAATTTTTACTTTAAACATAATTTATATATCCGGATCAGGTGGTTTTTATAGTTATTATTACAAGTGTAAACATTCCTTATACAAAAATCTTGCGAGATAATAAAAAAGCGAAGAAAAAATTATTTAATGTTCATCTTATTAAAGCTCGACGGACCTCAAAGTATTTGAATAATGGCGTTACTAAAATTCTTTGAAATTTCTCACGTCAGTCAGCATTCCATTAATACTGTTTGCATAGTTTTCTGCAAAAAGTTGAAAGTTGGCGAACTCGGTTAACCAATTTGCCTGAAACACTTGTGAAATTCGGCTTTATGTAGACTCTAATTTTCTATGTAATATCAAAACACAAATCATTCTTCATATACGTCTTATTATTATTATTACATCTACTTGCACTTTGTATTATCTTGAAAAATTTGCCTTTAAAATTAATAATTTCAAGATAACAAGAGTCTTGAGCGTCGAAACCGTTTATTAACCAATTTCATGTATCTATTTTTATTTCCACGTAAAAAATCTTTTATCCATTAACTTTTTTATGGATTCAATTAATTTTTTAATTTCCGTTTTCTGTCTATAATACTGTAGAGATCTGTTCAAGAACTGTTGATTTCGTTAAATAGGCGCTTAATAAAAGAAAAGTATAAGCGCCCACGGAAACTTCATTATTTGTTCTACTCTTTGGAAGGCAGTATCACTTACAAAAAATACAGAATTTAATTTATTCTAAAACAAAAGTCCTTGCGTTAGCGTAATATGGTTTTTTAGTCCCTCTGAAAACTATGTAAGTTTTCTTTTTGAAAAGAGAGTTATTATCAACTTAAAATATGCTAATTTATTTTTTCTTACTAAATGTTTTAAAAAGCACGAAGCCATTTGCTTTTATTAAAAAGGAACTAAATAGTCTACATTAGAAGAAAAAAGTTTACTTGATATAATACAGTAACATCGAATTTAAAATTTAAACACTAATTAATGATTATTTTTGATAGTTTATTTATTTTTTACTGTTGTAATACAACTTTTCACTAATCTTAGTTATGCTATTTACTTAGTTAATCAGGTGATTTATTGTCAAAATAAAATCTAACAAAAAATATTTACCAAGTTAAATCGACTAGGTAAATGCTTCATTCCCAAAGTGTTTCCTTTTTGTTGGTGTCGTTTACGAGCCACTACTACAAATTAAGATAAATATCTTCCTTATTTGTTGAACTGACAACTCACCTTAAAGCCTTATATAAAAGACGAAGGTTTGTTAGAATCAGTCAGTCCGTTAAGTGTGCCCCGCATTTATTTGCCGAGACTGTATATATAGAAATTTACACGTATTATGTAGTGCGTCCAAGATAAGAATGCACAGCATGGGGATCTTGGAAACGGTAAGAGATACAGAATCGGTTAAATGGGATGAAAGTTGGCTATTTATAGGGCCTTTTTGTTGGCGTTTGCAAAATCTAGATATCTTGGATAGTTTCAGAGATATTTAAAAAAAAAGTAGATTTCTCGATTATCGTTATTACTTTTTCTTTCCTTTATTTGAAGAGATATCGGAAAACTAAAACCACTTTTCCATTGCCACTTTTTGTTCTCTACAGCGGTCAACACAAAAAAATCAAAACCAAAATAACCCTATCATGTTTACATCATTAGAATCGTGACAACAAGAACTATCCAAAACAATTTTCAATTGTTTTTCCGTCTATTTAAAAAATTAGGTTGATGATGGTTACTCGAAACCGAAACGTTGTACAGGAATTTTGTTAGGGTATTTTAATAGAGAACAAAAAGTGGCAATGGAAAAGTAGTTTTAGTTTTCCTATATCTTTTCAAATAAAGGAAAGAAAAAATAATAACGAAAATGGAGAAATCTACTTTTTTTTAAATATCTCTGAAACTATCTCAGATATCTAGATTTTGCAAACGCCAACAAAAAGGTCCTATAAATAGCCAACTTTCATCCCATTTAACCGATCCTGTATCTCTTACCGTTTTCAAGATCCCCATGCTGTGCATTCTTATCTTGGACACACTATACAGGGTGTCCAAGAAGTATGGAATATCCTATATATCTCAGTAAATATGCATTTTATAGAAAAATGTTTCCTATGAAAGTTGTTTACTGTTTAGTTTTACATTACAGGGCAATACCAAAAAACTATTTTAAAAAAAAACAAAAGCGCGACGAATAACGCTTCAATTTTTTTTAATGGGAAGATATCCCTTTATTTTACTCATTTGATAGAGAATGTTTTTCTCTTTTCAATGATGTAAAACTTTGATACACTTGCAGAAGTGGATTTTGATTAAAATGCAAAAAATTGTTATTCATCTGTTACGAATTGAAAATACAGTTCATAGAAGATGTTCAAAGTGTGCACCATTCACAGCTTGGCAATGATAAAGTCGTCTTTTAGATTCGTTTATTACATTTTGAAGGGTTTCTGGTGTGATAGCTCTAATCTCTGTTCTATATACGGTCTCTTAGAGTTCGAACATCTTCCGGCATATCGACATAAATCTTATCCTATCCATCGATAAGGGAAAGTATTATCAAGAAACTGTCGGAAAATAACTTGTAGCAAGTTTTGTTATGGGGTACATCTGGATCTAGTTCATTAGGAAATAAAACAGCTAAAGCAGAACCTAAGTCAAATCTTGAGAAATCTAGATAAGCATCCGTTGTTAAATTATGTTCTATAAAAAAAGGTCCCAAAATTTGGGTTCTAATAATTCCTGTCCAGACATTGACTTTCTGCTGATATTGGAGGTGCCTTTCTACATACCAGCCAGGATTTAGCGAAGACCAGTAGCGCGCGTTTTGCTTGTTAATGGTACCATTCGAACAAAACGTTGCCTTATTTTACTTACTAAGAAATATGGTATTCATTATTAAACAAATTGCAAACTTCTTCCTGTGTTCTCCTTCTGTCTCCATGTCCCAGCATCATTAAAATTTCGATGCGATGCCTTTCTGATAAATGATCCATAGCAAGTTTTATTTTTTGTAACGTGCTGTCCTCACGTTAATCAAAATGTCTAAATTAATTAAATGAATAACTTTTCACTTTAGTTCGGTTATTAATTGACATTTCTACAATGCATTTAATTGTTGCAACAAACAAAAGTGTATCATACCGATCATAATGTGACTAAATGATATTGAAAATTTAAAAGACCGAATAAACTTTTAAGCGTTATTCAAACAATTTTTTGCATTTTAATCAAAATTTACTTATGCAAGTGTATCAAAGTTTTACATCATTAAAAAGAGAAAAACATTCTCTATCAAATGAGTACAATAAAAGGATACCTTCCCAATAAAAAAATTGAAGCGTTATTCGACGCGCTTTTGTTTTTTTAAAAAATAGTTATTTGGTATTGTCATGTAATGTAAAACTAAACACCAAACAACTTTTATAGAAAACATTTTTTCATAAAATGCATAGTTACCAAGATATATAGGATATTCCATACTTTTCGGACACACTATATATGTATTATTTGCTTGCAACTGTGCCCTACGCTTTAGGTCATGCTTAATGGAGTCAATTGACTTTATAAGTGACTGTAAATCTAAGCTTCACTTCTAGCTACAATAAGAATAACCTCTTAATATGATTCGTATACTTCTACTACACACTGCGTTCACTTAAAAATTATTGCAAGAGTTTAGTAATAGGATTTAAGTCTGTCCAAAATATTCAGATATTCATTATACTAGTACTACTGAAACACTGTTTATAAAATATTCCCAAAAAATTAAATAGTTGTCTTTCCATTGCTTCAAACAGTATTTGATTCATTTCTTTCTAAGATACACAAAGATTCTCTTGATAAAAAGGCTAGGTAACCTCTTGTATAAAACTTAATTTGTACACCAACAATATTTTATCAAACAGTTCAAGTCCAAAATGGCATTTCTTTTATTATTTTGCTGTAGTTACATAACTTCAAATTTGGGACTTCAGAACAAGGTTCCAGGGTTGCTCTTATAAGACTCTACAGCCAAAAGCCTATTTATTCATTTAAAAAGTTATCCGCTGACATTTTGTTGTGGCTTTTCGATAAGGTGTACCCTGTTGTACTCTATGCTGAGAGATCCCTTCTATGATTCTGATCTACCAAGACCAGATAAAGATTACAAGTTAGGAATCTTTAATTTCTTTATTCTATAGAGCATTACAAACATGGGAATGATCCTTTTGCTACTGCAAAAATAAGCAATACCCTACCTTTGGAGGTTCATAAGCCGATAAATCAGTCTGTCAACAATCATCGATGGCGTCGCAAGCAATTCATGAAGCACCATTCAAATGACTGAGACAGTAAAACATCCTTTCTACCCGAACATAGGTACTTATCCCTAAAGCATATTAAAAAGTCTAGCCCGGCAGCTGTTGCTTTGTCTTCTAAGTGATGCTGGTCAACGCTATTCTTGATACCGCTAATGTTAAACCGATTTTACGATTTTTTTGTTGTTCATCAGCATAATATATTGGAGGCTCCAGTAGCAATCTGACATCGTGTATCTGATCCGGCTACCTCAATATTTCTGCTCCATCCCCTTGATCTACCGATGGAACCTTTCCCGTCGTTTCCCAATAAAGTTCCCAAGATTTCTGAGAATTTGTACTTTTATTATCATATTAATACTCAAATGTTGAAGGTTTGTAAGCGTGTCTTGCACTAATTCCGCCCTATCTGTTTGCTTTATCGTTATCCAAAAAGTTCTTGACAACTATGTTAGGACACATAACTGCTCGAGGTAGAGGCTTTTGTCTGATATACTCAATAAGTTTGCAAATCTGAAGGTCATCAGGAATCCTTGCTTTGATTACTCTACGCAGTCCAAACAACGATCTATAAATGTATTTGAAGAAATCACATCCGTTCTTAAAAAATTGTTTCCCAAGCCTCATTTTTACGCGAAGTCGCAGGAGATTAACTTTTCCCTGCCAACATGTTTTCTGCATCTACTGTCATGTCTTCTCACGAAGGCCATGATGCTTGTTATATCATTTGCTTTGTCCTATTGTTCCACATGCGAATGAAACAAGGGTAGTTGGGATATCCACTTTGCTCTCCAAGCAAGAATTTAACTATCTTTATATCAACACAAATCGATTACTGGTTCCCATGATAATAAAACTTCTGTACAACCATTTTGATAATCTTACATTCTTCGTTAAGCTTTGAGTTTTGAGTGCACAGCAATTACCATTGTGCAATTACACATTTTAAGTTTCTGACAGGGCTATTAAAAATTTTCTAATCGATATTTTAGTAGTCCTATCGGGAAGAGAATTTCAGATGTTATTGCAGTATACAAGTACTTCTCTTGTCTGATAAGCTGTTATTTTAACTTTCGGTTCAAGACAGTTTTTTTCTTTTAGGGATGCTTGCTGGAGTCTGGTATCAGATACTGAATTCTTTTTGGAAGAACTACTCAGGTATTGAAGAGATTCTTTTATATTCCGTTCTATTGTCATCAACCCTACTACACTCCAAGTCCTACATTTTCTCAACGTATGACAAAAGATCAGACAGTATGGTATGAAAACGTCTGCGGTATGTGGTACATGTCGCCTTGTTGATTCTAAATCAGTAGCAATTAAAGCTTTTCACATTCAAAACACAAAAACAACAATAGTTGTATCCACTATAGCATTCTACACAGGTTCTGCAAACTTTATGGGAATTCTAAGACTTACTTTGATCTTCATTACAAAATAACTTCCAGCCTGCAGACTGATAGTCAGAATAGCCCAACTAATATTGAAAGTAATCTCTTCTAATAATTATACTTGATTTCATGCATATGAAGCTGTAAAAAATTCTCACGCAAAGATTCTTCTAAAGTTATTAGGAGTTTGAAAAATCATCTTTTACTTTTAAGTTCACGTTCTAAGAAATTCTAGATAAGGTAATAAGCAAAACTAAATTTGAAAATTTATTGGGCAAAAGTAAAAACAAAACAAAAATACATCAGAGAGTTTTAAAAAATACACCAGCAATTTATTAATGAAGAATGAATCGACGACATCTATCGATATCGATTATATTTTTCGAAACGGCATATCCAAGCATAGCACAGGCAGCAGCGGCACACATAAATATCTTCATAGCCAAAGTAGCAGCAAACTCATCCTCTTCTTTTTCTTTTGAACGCGTCGAAGATGTCTGTTTCTCAAGGTATTTCCTTTCAAATCTAACATCAGGAAATACTCTGTTGTCAATGCGTTTTATATATTTCTCAAGTTCAGGCCAGTTTGAAAGTAACTTTGTTATGTGATCAGAAGGAAACGGGATTTTTACTAAAGGGGCTAGATGAGCATAAACAATAGCATCTAACGTTGTGGGCGAATTCCCATAGAAAAAGTCACTATGTCCTAATCTTGAGGCTAAACAAGAAAAACATTCCATTGCGTTATTGGTAACAGAATTTTTAATAATTTCTATGTCCTGTTCTCGAGGGAATAGAGCACCAACTAAGGAACGTGCTATCTGTCTTGCTCGTCGAGGGTATATAAAATTAAACGGTATTGGCATGACCTTTCCATACCATAAACTTGTCAATTCTTCATAGTTTTTGGAATCAATCCAAAAAGAGTAATAAAGAATAGGTCGTAAATTAACTGTCACCATATTAATTATAGCATAAGCTTCACTAACTTGCTTACCACTTAATCCGTAGTCAACATAATAATTATGTATCTTCAAATAATCTACAATATCCTTAAAATCTGTAAGAGTAATAGCTCCATGTCGAAAAACAGGATAATCTTGATGAAATACCAGATAGGGATTTTTGGAATAAGTAATTCTTACGGGTGCTTTGGCCAACTTAATGTACAGAATTGCTTGAATACATTCCATACTCATCGATACCAAGCCGAAATCTCCTACCCAAACTAATAATTCCATTTTGGGCTGCATTTTTAATTTAACAAGTTATTCTTCCAAATATGCCAAAAAAAAAGTTGTCAAAAATAGTTGTTTGCCTTTGCATAGCAAATCGCAGGCGTTGCTAACTTAGCATGGGTGACAGATCTTTGATTAATCATTTTTTTTAATTTTTACATACTAGGATTATTTTTTTAAAATTCAGTTCTAACTAAAAAAGATTCTATACTCATATCTGGTCATGGAAAACAAAGACAGAAAACTAGGCATGTCGTTTAAAATCGCAATGGTTTCTCGTAGCAAAAACGGATTGTCTTGTTTAATTCGACAAGACGTTGACCAACTTTATATAAATCAAAAGAAGGTCTTTTGTTAAGATCGTTTTAATTAGGAATTTAAAATTTGATGTATTAAAATGAGTATACTGGCTGTGGCGAAATCACTACAATCTTAAATGAAAGACAATTAGAAACCATTTTGAAATGGTGCATTTATTGAGTAATCGCCCTTATAGATGAGTCGCCACTGATTATTAAAAATCGTGAACTAACTAGAGTTTACCACCTTTGTTATCAAGCTACTTCTATGTTCAAAGAATTAATACGCAAGAAGATCAAAGTATATTAAAAGTTTAGACTGAACTGTTTTGTTTTGTTGAAAATCAATAAAAGAAGTAAAAATAAACCAACCTACCACATCTCAAGAATAAAGATTTAAATGTGAAATTTTGAGTAAAAGCTAAGTAACTGTCTCCAACAAGGATTAATAAGGGGAAATATCATTTACATAAACAAAAGAAGCTTAAAACGCAGTAAAAAGCTGTTTTATTGAAGGCTAGAAATGCTTTTTTGTGTTTTTTAAATTATATTTGTTTCTGTTTTTGCCTCATTATATTTAAACACCTCCCGCTAAGTAAAACCATAAAACGTTGATTTCCTGTATTTCTAACCACAAATTAACCAAGCCGCAAGTCTACTGTTCCCATTGTTTCCAAGCACTTTAATACCTCGGTTAAAACAATAGAATTATTCCTGAGAATTTTTTAACTAACTAATTCGTTTCACAGACGGCCTACGGCCTACGCAAAGGTATGAAAGGAAAACACATATGTTCTATCTTCCTATCATAACTTGTCAAATAAAGTTCAGAATCCAATTATCTGCAGACAGGTAGAGTTGATTGAAAATGCCAATCGCATATGAGTTACAAGCTTCATGCGAAACCACATGGTGTACGGTTGTGACTCAATACTGACTTGGTATTGACCGGTTAAAATTGATTACACGCAGAGTAAGTGAAAGTTGACGAAGATGAAGTGACCGACAGGTAAAAATAAAAAAGATTGGGGGTTTAATAATCTTTAAATTCAATTTGTTGATATATTTTTTCAATAAGAGCTGCAATCACCTGCAGGTGGGGGTTTAAGCAATACGTTTACAAAGTGGCAGCTCTACGTCAACTTTCGAAAAAGATAAGCTCAAAGCAAAAGTATTAAAAAAATCATTTCTTTTTTTGTGACACATTTTATAGAAATTTCTCAGGTACAAAACGCTTCATTTTTTATAATGAAAAATTGCTTTTCACTCTATTTTTTTTATAAAAACATATTCTCAGTTGTGAACATTAATGGTATATGTCTATTTGAAAGTTTGAAAATAAAGCGCTGTTTATGAAATTGCAATTATAAACACATCCTGTTTAATTAAAATTCTGATTTCCTGTTACTTTTAAACAACTTATTAAAATTTAATTATAAGCAGGAAAGAAATAAAATTTTTAAACGATAATGTACGGTAGCTGACACTTGATGAGGTTGTTACTTGGTTACCTTGAAAAGATTCGCACAAGGATTACTTAAACAAAATAAAGTACATGCAAATGAAATAAATCTTCAATTATTAGTTTAGCACTAATCAATTTTTTTAGTCAACACTAGTTGCTACAATTATGGATGCTGGGAGAGAAATTGCACCCCTCTGACTAAATTTATGTAACTAGGCAATTACTAATTTACCTTGTGTTAGGCCAGAGTTATTTTAGGTATTATTAATTAATTAATACGTATTTGTAGACTTAGCACCCTCTGGAGAAAATCTTGTCAGAGCGGCGCATATAATTTTACATATAGTAATTTAATTTAAATAGGACCTTTAGCATTAAGCAGTAAAATTAAAAAGAAATCTACTAAAAAATGAGACAATGTCATTGATATTGTAGCTGACATGACAAAATCACAATTATTTGGCCGAGGATTTGATTCCCTTCTATTAGGAGAAAGGTCCACATTCATTAGAATGATCCCCCTTGTTATAGATATGACGCTTTGAAGAAAATGTCTTATTCTTCATTTCTATTAGCTTTTGCTCCATATAGAAAATATCTTTTTCCCGGCCAATTACTAACCCTCAATGTTAGTCAAAGGTCTTAAATCAAAACTTTCAATTTTTGATATGTGATCTAGCGTCAAACATTTGTCATGAATGAAATTCTTTGGCTTCAGAGAAGAGGGACTAGAGGTAAATGTTATTCTTTAAAAATTGTGGTAGTCATGAGGGAATAGGTGAATCGATCAATGACCTTCTAAAGGTAATATTCAGCTCTAAGAAGCTTATTTGGATGAACTAGTAATAATTGGACATGCTTGCTGTTCAACTGTAGCTATTTGTTCCAAGAAAACTCATAAAATCTTGAAACCTGATGTATATATGCAAATGATAGATGAGATTTTTAAGTAAAATTACAGAAGTTTACAGAAGAAGACTCAAGTGCAAGCACGAAAAAATTGTCGAATGACATTCTTGAGCTGACTAATACTGCTCTTATCATACATTGCAGGTGGGGACATCAAACTAACAACACGGCAGACCACATTCAAGTTGACATTGATGAATGTTAAATATAGCGAAGAAAGGTTGAGATTAACCCAAAGAACGTCAAATGTACAGTCTACTGCAACTCAATATGGGTTTCTATAATCAGAAGCACAGTTTAACAATACGTGATCTAAAAGTTCCCCTATTGGTGCTGATAACTTTGTGTGATTTCTGTAACCTTCTCTTGTCAAACAAGTAATAGAAAAACAAGTGACCGAGTTTGAAAACGTCAAGTTTCTACACGCCGGCCGCCGACGCGACGCGACGTACTGATGCTAGTTATCGTGTGATCGAAAAAAAACGACCAACGAGAATGTGATTTTCTCCTAAATTAATAAAATTGGAAATGTCAAAAGATTTTCCAAAATCGGCTAATATCTATTGAATTAAGGATAACAACTTACAAGAAATGCTTTTGATCACAGTAAATATAAATTGATTGATTCCCAAGCAGACTTTGTGAAAGTTTTCTTAAACAACACCAAAGACTTTCACAAAGTCTGCTTAGGAGACGAAGGGCGGAGCTGCAGCTCAGAACGCGTTGACCGATTTTAAAAACGCAATTTTAGAGAACTAACAAAGATTACTCCATACATTACTTACAACTTTCATTCGAAACATTTTGAAATCCATCAACGTGTCTTTGAGTAATTGACTCCGTGTACATGACGTCATCATGATTATGATTTATTTATTATAGAAACCAGCAAAGAAGAGCCCTGCACCATTAATTTATGTTGCAGGTTCCAACACACTGCACTCGGCATTGACATATGTTAGAAAAACATAAATGTATGAATGCATCAAGTGAAGTATGTCGGAATCTGCATCATAAATTAATGACGCGAGGCTCTTCTTTCCTTGCTTCTATAATAATAATGATTACCTACCTACTTAAGGTATGTGTGAGACTGTAAAACTCAGCTATTTAAAAACATGTTACCACGGTGTGACATCACGCGCAACATCATCAATTCTGAAACTTAACTCTGCCCTCGAACTCTGTATTATTGAGTACCATGGTAAGCACTGTAAGTTTTTCATATATTATTAACATCGGAGATTCTGCAGTCTCAGGCTGGAGGTTTAGGCAGAAAGTTAAGGTTGGTTGACGTTATCCTCATTTTCAACCCTTTTTTGCTAGAAATTAGAACCTAGACATCTAATCTGAAATACCATTGTGCGGTGGTAGAGCCACGGCTTTGCGGTTCAATGTGAGGGGGGGGATAAGAATAACATTGCAAATCTTTCTCATTTTATAAATTATGAAAATTTAAATTTTAAAAAGTACGAACTTAAGAAAAAGGAAGGCTTTGTAATTTTGTATGTTACCTTACCAATTCACTAAAAACAATGAATATCTACCAACTTACCAAAGTATCCTATTCGATTAACTATTAAAGTTACATTTAAATCAGTCAATTTGAACAAAACAAATGTTTAAATTGTACGGTATGTGAAATCCATTATCCGTTCTTTTTTATTAGCAAATACGTCAATCACTCTCTTATTAAAATTTTCCATGTTATTAAGAAAAGCTTGTTCAGCTTATAGCATTTCCAATGCACTGAGCCTTTCTGCCTTCGTGCAGTTTCTTAGAAAAGTCTTGATCCTTTTCAGCATGGAGAAACAACGCTCGGCTTTGGATGTAGACATGGGCATTCCTTCTTGTAAAGTTAACGATAAAAGATTGACAGCCCCAGAAACATTTCTCATTCTGTTTACTTATTTAGATGCTGCATGCGTGACTTTTTTTGAGGAGGTGCGTCATCTTCTAAAAGTTGCATGTCACTGTCAATATTTGCAATAATGTATTCCATTTGATTGCGTATTTTTTGTATTTCATTTTCAAAATTCTGTAAATCCTGTCTAATCCTGACTGGGTCGGTATTTGTCTTTTGTAATTGTTTAAAAATTATTTCAACCTGAGGCATTATTTTCTGAAAAATTGTCAACCAAACTATAAAATCCTTGCCTCTTAATCTAAGTTTGTAGGCGCCGGCTCGTTCGATTGTACATTCCGAAGTATTGTTTTCGTCATTTTCCAATGTTTCCATGACGCTTATCAGTTCTTTTCTGTATTCATAAACAGTGTTAACGCTCCATGAATGAAAATTCCATCTAGTTTGCGACGAACGTGGTAATTTCTTTTGAGCAGTTTCACTTTTACACTTCATGTCAAGTTTCAAATCGGGCGTAGCATCAGTAACACGACGCACCCGCACAACATATCGATGGTTACTGGACTGCAGGAGTGGGAGCCACTTCTAGCTTGGCTCAAGTACTTTGCTAACTCCCAACACCCTTCTTCACCCGCCAGCCACCCACTGAAGTCAATAGCCACTTAAAAGCATTGGAACCGCGCTTTTACTGGCTCCAAACTTTTATTTTTGTCATTTTGTACGCGCGGTGTTCACTATATTTATATTTATAAAATAGCAATTTTTAATTTTTTAATCTCTGGTAAAGGTCAGACTTTAAAGGAAACAATTTTAAGAGTATAAATTATTTTTTTCAGATTGGAAAATGAAATGTCTTTGTGCCATGTGCCATGGCTCCTTAGCTCCTCATAACGGGCCGCCACTGCTAAAACGTAAGATTGACAAACTAGATCTGAATGTATTTTGATCCTAAACTGGTGAGGATAAAAATTGATTCAAGTTTAATCCTAAAAGATAGGTAAAAAAAGTATAATTTAGTCATTCCATAGTTGACTGGGATGACGGGATTTGATCACAAAAGTGCATTTATTGTAAAGTCTTACTAATTGAAATACTTACTTACTGTTAATAACGCCATAGTTTTGTTTGTTGTAGTAGAAGAAGCAAAAACAATATTAAATTATTCAAGTATTCGAAGAGCGTTTCGTAAAAATAAATTTATTGTGAATTTTATTATCGCACTGTATAAAATGACTGACTTATGTCAGTATAATATTTCTGCAGCGTTTTATTACTCCATAAATCTCTAAAAAAAGTCTAACGAATAGATAAATTATTATACTTGTGTAAAAACAGTTCCATGTTGGTTACTTCAAATAAATCGCACTGTCAGAGACGATTTTCTAAAATCCGGTCATAGTAAAAAACGCATGTGAAAATGCAAGCGCAAACATTTTATACGTATTTCAGAACGATATCGAACGAGCTGTAGCAGTTGGAATGTATCCAATCCTCCTCAGTCTTGCATATTGTGGTAATGACATAGTACTTATAGTATGTAGAATAAAAATTTAGCGGTTTATAGGGATCAAGTCTTTATTGTTCTTCGTGTACATTGTTTTGTATGTTATTATTTATTAAATACAAATTGCTTATTTAAATCGTGCTCTCGTTCTCTAAAACCATTCCTTATCTAACGATAAATAGTCTTTTCATACTAGTAGTTGACAGAAGAAAATAGTCAGTAACGTTAATAAATCTCAATTTCTTTATATTTTAAAGAGCACTTATTGCAAATAAATGCTGAAACTAGGTTTCTCGCACCACAATTTATATGTTGAATTATGTGTATTTTAAATGTGAAAAATGACATTAATGACGTGCTGTCGGGAATGTAATACAATGTTCTATTACCTGCCAACAAGTTGAAAATTGGATGCATTTTTCTTGTAGTTTTATATATGTACGTACACTACATATTACAAATTGATTTTCTTATAAAAGTAAGAAAAGTCTTTCCTAGTTGAGTTTTGTAATGATAAATACGAAAAGAAACTACAAACATCTGAGGATCTTTACGATGAATACACAAATTTACTCATACGTCTTTTCCATTCATCTCCATCCTCCGGCGGCTGATGGACTTATTCTACTAATCCGCAATCGTATACTTGACATGATATACTATACCAATGTATTCTTCCTGCATTGTCATAATAGATAATATGCCGAATGGATGTAGAATCAACTACTTCTATGAGGCATGCAAGTCAGTCACGAAATAAATACTTAGGTTGGTTTCTTGGTAAACAATGCCAATGAAGAATGAATTAAATGAACTGTGTACACATCTAGATAAAGAGAACATACAGTTTTACGTGAACTTGAAACCACTGGGACTGCTATCTTATCTTCCAGAAGTGCATACAATTCTTTACAGTCACTAACTTCTTGCCAGTAGCAATTGTGGTAGGCCATCACATATGAAGTTGCAGTTTACCACCATCTCCGATTTCACATGCAGTGATGCATCCATTTTCAAATACTACACAATACTAGCTTATATTGGTCTGCTTGACAATCAATGGCAAATTTAGTGAAGTGATTTCGAATTAAAGAAAAAACAACGAAATTCACATTATACATTTGTCAGGTTGAATTTTAACTCGCTCGTCTGTGGTAAGTGTAATTGCCAGATGACACAATGATTCATTTTCTCTATCGCATCGTACCACTTGTACCATAGGATGATAACCAACTGAGAATACATTACAAATAGAAAAACTACCTCAACTGTTAAATAAAAAAATACAACACTGTACCACGAGATAAATACAACAAAAACTTATTGCACCTCTCTCATCAGTAACATGCACATTCCCAAAATTCAGTACTGTAAGAATTAATTTTGATAACTGTACAAAATCTACCATTAACATATAAAAAAGTCAAAAATCTTGAGATTAG
The DNA here is from genome assembly GCA_011009095.1 of Ignelater luminosus. Classification (NCBI taxonomy): domain Eukaryota; kingdom Metazoa; phylum Arthropoda; class Insecta; order Coleoptera; family Elateridae; genus Ignelater; species Ignelater luminosus. Next base: position 45,581 of record VTPC01000780.1, on the reverse strand, counting down.
AAAATCAAAAGGATTTCTTTAGAAAATTCAAAATTTATCTGTTTAATGAAAGTTATAAATGAATCTTTCTTCAAACTAAGAAATCATTTTCCAAAAGTAACATTAATAAAAATTTACGAGATTCCTTAGCAAGGGTGTTACTTATCTAAATCTGATTTACGATTGGAAATGAATTTTTATTAATTTAAAAATCGTCTGCAATCAGCGCATTAATAAATTCAGCAATATCCATTATCAGCGCAGCACAAAGCAAATATTAATGAATCACGACCTACTTTATTACTTTAAACCTACATGAGTTCTCTTTGATCAGATATTTCGTAAAATTAATAGCTGCCATATTTAACAGTGTGGAATAAAATAATTAAAAGGCCGAGTCGGGAGCATGAATCGTAAAATTTGCAGATACAATCTGAAAGGTTTAATGAAATATTAGACTGTTCTGTTAGGGATATATGAGGCTGCACAACGGATGAACTGAAAACAACCTCATTCTAATCAATGCAGAAAGTTGATACAGGGAGATCTTATCAATTCTTATACAGTACGAATCCCTTGAGTATTTTTGCCCTCTCAAAGCAGCCGACATACTAAATTAGAAAACGGATTTCAAAGCCCCTATTAATATCTACGGCACAAAGAATTAACATAATTAAAACCAAATAAATAGTTCGATGCTGTAGTCTTGTACTGAAAAAAGAATTGACAACTATTTTAACTAATTATACAATGTAATCGATATATCAGAATAATATTTTCGGATGCTTAAAGACATAATCGTCTGCATAATCATCCGGTAGCTAGTTACAAACATGATAAATTAACAAATGTAAAGAGAACAATAGACAGTAAACTCTCGTTAAGTAAAAAACAGTTATCAGGATCTCGAGCATTCTATCTACAAGCTGGTTTTTTACAGTCATGAATGAATTATGGTAGTAAGTAATAAGTTCTAGATTAGAAGATTAAAAAAAGTCATCAAGATCAAGCTATTATTGTGAGAATGTTTAAATGGGTTTTGTTTCTTTTTTTTATGACGGGCACATTTAATTAAGATTAATTATTTACTAATTTTTACTGAATATCGTTACAATAATTTTAATTTTGTTTTGATATTTCAGTGGTAGAATCAGAAACAAAAATGGTCAGCAATTTAAAATTAAATATTAATTTACCAAAACAATAAAGAGAGTGACAGTGAGACAGCAAACAAACTGTACTTAGCAACATTATTAGGTACAAAATGTTTAGATTACATGTTATTAGTAAAAATGTTGCAGTATCTCAGGGCTAAAATTAACTTAATAGCTTATACCAGATGTCCCGAGATTCAATGTCTTCAAAAGAACGTATGATGTTGAAATGGAGTTTTTTTTGTAATTGTTATTATAACCAGAAGTGAAAACTTGACAGAAAATAGAACTCGAAAACTCTGTACATTAAAAAAAACTTTCTCTTTTAAGAAAAAAGTTTATAGAGCTTGCTAAAGAAGCTAATGTGACACACATATTAACATCGATTCTAGGGTCTCAGACAGAAAGAAGTAAGTTTGATCTGGTCTAAGGTTTTTAACTAAGAGCCTCGTTTTAAGTAGATCTGACCTGATCTGAACCTTAGAGTAGGTTTATTTTCTAAGTTTTCATTTTCCATATCCAGAATATATAATCGTGTGATGTAGTTATTGATCTGACAAAATCATTTATTAGTAAACGAGCTTCCTAAACAGATGCAAAGCCAGATATACACAAGACAGATACCGGATGATGTATAACAAGGACCACTATCAGGCTAATTGCTTTTGTATTACTGCTTACAAAACCAGTTCTTCAGCAGAAACGGAGACTTGGGGCACAGTCAAACACAAGCACTCTATATCTCGAAAACTTTTCGTTTTAAGAAAAATGTCTGAAGCAATATGCTTGACCAAAAAATCTTATGTGGTACATATATCAGTATCGATTTTCGGGAGATTCTTTACAAGTCGAAAAGACAAAAAGTCAACTTTTAAGACAAAATTGAAGTAAGTTTAAATCTGTTGTGAGGTTCAAAATAAAAGTCTTTTCTAAGTCGATCGTTTTAGTAGGTAACCACCAGACAAACCTGGTCCCAACCGAAGACTAGGTTTATTTTTAAATTGTTTTGGAAGTTGGTTCACATTTTCTATATCCAGAATGTACAAGCGTATATTGTAATATTGATCTAAGAAAATCATTTATTAATATACACGAAAATTTTTTTAACAGATGCAACATTGGTTATGTATAAGATACATACCAAATAAGGCATCACAAGGATCACTATCAGGCTAACTGATATATGTGCTATTGTTAATAGTTAACTAATAGAGGAAAGAATCAGCTAACTTCAAGTCATAATCGTGATGAAGCAAACATACGTCTGTGCAGCAATAGGCAGTGAAATTACCGAATCTTTAGTATTATACTGTGCGTTGATATCCGTGGCTTGAAAATAATTCTTTTTCTTTGTCTAAGAAATGGGCAGACGTTTGTTCGTTCCATCACTATTATGACTTGAAGTTACCCACTTCTTCATTCTATTAACTATAGCTTATCAGATTAATCATACAAATAATTCTGTCAAAGATCTACCGCTCTTCTTTTGTTAGAACACTTTCTTAAGCTAAAGTTTTAGTTTACGATTTATAATGTTTTTCATCTAATGTAACCTTTTGTTTTCTTTCTCGGATTTTACTATTGTTTCTCTTGAAATTCTGCTTTGGGTCATCTTGCAATCTACACATTATACAGAGAAGCTCCAAGAAGTTAGACACCAATTCAAGAATGTGTTATTGAAACCAAAATAGATTGAAACTCTAATGTGAAGGTATTAGCTTCTAAAGAGTGTTTAAGAACATTTTTTATAAATTATGATTACCCAGCCCAATTTTAATATATTTTGGCATATTGTTAAGATTTATTTTTATTACATATAAGGAACGCCGGCTAACACCATGTACTTAGTTCTCAGATTAAAGAGTTACTATATTTTCTAAAAAGGTACTGTTTTCAAAGGCAGAATCTGTAATCTCTTTGATGTACGATATAACAGATTGGGGAAACACACATAGTATGCAATGAGAGATTTTGCTATCTCCTTCATATTATTTACAATGTGTTGTTTAAGTATGTATGTACGGTTACGATAGAAAATGGCAATTGCTGTTGGGAAAACACCAAGGAGTAGTAGATCACCCCGTCTGAATAATAGACAGCAAAGAAGTGTGGTATTAAGTGCTGAAAATAAAATTAAAACATCATAACGCAAGTTAGCGTCGAAGTCCGGCGTTGCATACAAACTATCTTAAGAGAGAACAACATTGTATATTATAAATGGAAGCAGGTCCCTAAACACATGGCGAAGCAGTTAGAAGAGATTCTCAAAAAGTGTAGAAAATTAAAAAGAGAGTTTATAACTAGAAAAACTTCCATCGTTATGGATGGTAAAAAATATTTTACTTTCACCAGCACCAGTTTGCCAGGAAATAATAGATACTATACTAGCAACAAGGACAAAGTTCCAAACAAGTTTAAAATTTAAACCAAAGGCGAGATTTGAACAAAGCAATTTTAGTTTGTATAGTCATCTCGGATAAGGGCATTTCTAAACCAGCAATTAGTCCTTTAACTGGCCCAGCGTAAATGTTGCCAATTGTTGATCAATTTATAAAAACGCATCATTAGGATGGGAATTATGCCTGTTGGCCTGACCTAGGTAGCAGTCACCACACTACAACTCAAGATGAGTTAAAGGAGAAAAACGTCAAATTTGTAACTAAAGAAGCCAACCCACCAAATATACTTAAAACGAGGCCTATTGAGAACTTTTGGCTAATACTATCGAGACTTGTATCTAGCGAAGGTTTCGAGGACCAATCGGCAAAACAATTACGAACTAATATTAAAAAGCAGATCAAAAACCTTAGCTTAAGTTTTGTCCAGAACATGATAAGAAAGGCTAAATTTACGTTAAGGAAAATTGTAGATAAACGTCCACTCAATACTTTATAATTATGCGAAACAGTAGTGTACTTGTTCAGTTGAAAAATTATTACTCAAAAGGTTGAAACCTGTTATTGAGGGACAAAAATTAATACCAACACATCAATTTTTGGATTCAGAAACAAGCATTCCACGATTGACCAAATCCACAGAATAACAAGTATTATTGAGAAGAGCCTCGAAGAAAAAAAAGTTTGTTCTACAGTCTTTTTGGATGTGGCCCAGGCATTTGACAAAATTTGGCACAAAGGGCTCATACACAAGTTAAACTCATATTTCCCAGAACAGTACGTAGAAATATTACATTCATATATATCCGACAGATTCTTCAGAATAAAGCAGGAAGATGCCTATTCTGAACTGAAAGAAATTCAAGCGGGAGTGCCACAAGGAAGTGTCCTAGGTCCGGTTCTATACCTGCTATATACTTGTGACATTCCACAACCAGAAAATAACACAATAGCCACATTTGCGGATGACACTGCTATAATGGCAATTGGAAATAATAATGAAGAATCAACTGAAAAACTACAAACCGCTATTCAAGAAATACAGAAATGGACAAAAACATGGAAAATCAAGCTGAATGAAAGTAAGTCAGTACATGTAGATTTTACAAACAAAAAAATAGAACCAATACCAGTAAACATTAATGGTCAACAAATACCCTACTCAAACCAAGCTAAGTATCTGGGCATGACCCTAGACGCAAAACTGCGATGGAAGCCTCATGTCAAAAAGAAAAAAGAAGAGCTAAACCTAAAATACAGAAAAATGTACTGGCTGATTGGTAGGAATTCCACTCTGTCTCTGCATAATAAAATTTTGTTATACAAACAAATACTTAGACCAGTTTGGACTTACGGAATTCAGCCCTGGGGCTGTACCAAACAAAGTAATAAAACAATTATACAACGAGTCCAAAATAAAGTATTGAGAAGTATGGTAAATGCACCTTGGTACTCTAGAAACAGCGACCTCCATCGAGACCTGGAAATGGAGACTGTGGATGAAATTATCACAAGATTTGCCAGACAACATGAAGAAAGACTTCATCAGCACGTGAATGTTGAAGCCATCCAGCTCCTTGACAACACGCAACTAGTGAGAAGGCTCAAAAGACTTAAACCTTTTGAGCTAATTTGAATTAGTGTTAGAGTCAGTGAAAAGCAGAGAATGGTGCGGTAGTGTACACGTCAGGTGTAGTGTACTTAGTTAAAAGACAGCTGAACATTAAGGACACTGATGAGTATACCTTAATTTAAGTTTTTTCAAATAGTAAGCTAGGTTAGAATAAAATTGCTCATTGGTCATAATTGACCAGATTGTAATACTAAGACAATAAAAAAAAAAAAATTTATAAAAACGCATCATTAGGATGGGAATTATGCCTGTTGGCCTGACCTAGGTAGCAGTCACTACACTACAACTCAAGATGAGTTAAAGGAGAAAAACGTCAAATTTGTAACTAAAGAGGCCAACCCACAAAATATACTTAAAACGAGGCCTATTAAGAACTTTTGGCTAATACTATCGAGACTTGTATCTAGCGAAGGTTGCGAGGACCAATCGGCAAAACAATTACGAACTAATATTAAAAAGCAGATCAAAAACCTTAGCTTAAGTTTTGTCCAGAACATGATAAGAAAGGCTAAATCTAAGTTAAGGAAAATTGTAGATAAAGGTCCACTCAATACTTTATAATTATGCGAAACAGTAGTGTACTTGTTCAGTTTTTTAATAAAATCAAATATTCATTAAAGTTTTGTTATATAGGGTGTTGAAGATATACCGCAATCGGAGAGTACCCATAATATTCTCTATGGATAAACTAACAAAAAGCTTCAGACGAAAAAGTTTATTCTGACAGCCGTTTCAGAAATAATGCTCTTCTTATGTTAGAAAATTGCGACAACACTGTGTTACACTTTATCCGAAAAACCAAACCACGTCTAGCTTCACATTTTTTTACTCTAGGGTCTTAGCGTGCTTTATTAATATTTATGGAATTGTCAGTAAATATTGCAGGATTGTCAGATCGGTAATTTTTAATTTTCAGCATTTCCTTCTTTGAAGATGTCGAATAATAATGTAAGCCACTAACTTTATTAACTAGAGATTGTTGCCTAAGCGTAGTTCTTCCATTTTGTTAAGAAGAATTGTTAATAAAATAAGTAGCTTTGCTGTAGAACAACTTTCTATTTTAGTAAAGGAAATGATATATGTTATATCTTCTAAGCAGGATGGCAAAATTCTAAAAGCGGATTTATGATACTTATTTGATGGCAGTTACGCTATTGCTATTCACCTGCGGTATTTTTCAACACCCTGTATATTTTATATACGAAAATAAAAGGTTTAAATTGTATAACTGATAATGTCTGAAAATTAATCAAATTTTGGAAAATTCTCAAAAGAGTTTTCATATTCTGTTATAGCCAACTCAAACTTGATTCTTATAGTGACCATAGTTTCCTGAAAAGCAATGTAATAGTTTAATAATAAAAGTTAAAGAGGTATTTGAAAGGACTATGAAAGTATTTACAAGTATAGTATGCCATGTATTTCTGCTGCTATTTATTGCCGTTGAAGATTTAAAAATTGAAGCAGTTCAATGTGATAATGGTTTCCCATTTTTATAAAATTCATCTTTCAGTCATTATTTTTATTATAGTCCATAGTGCAAATGTACCCGATTAAATCCTATAGAAAAACGCAATCTTAACTATGTATCTATACCTACTCTAAGAGTACCTATTTATTTTTATCCTCCAAGTTTTATGCAGTAAAAACAGAATTACCAAGTAAAACATTTTTTTCAGTATTACAAGATTCTAAAGAAAACGATATTCTTATTAAATTTTTCTCTTTTGTCGATGTTCTTATAAAAATTCGCAAATTAATAATTTCGCATTTTCATAAAAATATGCTTTTTTGTTCTAAGGTTTCACAAAATTAAATTTTATCCCTACAAATTTAAGAACGAATTCACCTTTAATGATTCTCAAGCTAAAAAAATGAGAAAAAAAATACCTACTCATCGTAGACGATAAAATAGCTCGAGAAAAGTTATTATTTTTACTTTTTTAAATTTAAAAGCAATTTAGTAAAACTAGATTTTCAAAGAGATCTATTAAATAAAAAATAAAAAAACGAGATACCATCGCATCGTAACCTGCAATTTATGCTAATAATAGTTATGAGCAATTCTTCCGACGTTCTAATAAAACTATGCAAATGATTATAAACTGAAAAGTTGGAAATAGAAGAGAAAATTGGAATAATAATATTCATTCTCTCCCTGTCGACCCTGTCAGTATAATAAGCTTATTTTTCTAGTGCACGTGCAAAATGTATTTTTGTGAGTTCGTGTATTTTGAACAGGAAATTCGCATGTCTGCCTGTATTTTAAGGGCTGCACGTCGCTGATGCCCTAGCGGTCGCCAAAGAGTTCAATCTGCAGTGTCGGCGCACAGGGGTGTGCTAATCCGAGTTCATCCTCGGTAATCCCCCAGCTATCACCGCACCATTATCGTGAGCCGCCTCATTTCTCTTTCTGCTGAAAATTGTATTACAGTAACGCAGTCCACATTTCAGTTTTCAGAGAATTATAACGTTAGTGGACTATTTCTCCTTGTATTTTAAATCAACAAGTTGGAGATTTACATTATTTATTGCTATATGCTAATTAAGATTCTAAAGATGAAAATACGTTCAAAATGTATTTGTTTCTTTATGTCTCAAAATAGGTTTTTACTAAATTTGTAAAATTTGTCATTAATTTAAAAAATGATTACTAAATACCTTTTTAACTTCATTTAAATTCAATTCCACACTGACAGGTATGAATAAACACGATGATAACAAAAATTAAGAAGTATTTTTCAGCAAAAAGTTGAAATGAAGATTAAGTATTGACACGTGCCAAATTAACGGAAACGTCTACGTGGAAACGATTTTAAGCGCGTTGAAAAATACAGAAATTAGCAAACCTACAAAACAATTTTGTTTTACAATTTTCTTGAAGTTTACATAAACAAAATTACATTTTAAATTTTATCAAACGTTGAATATCTCAGTCATAAAATAAAATACTGGGTTATTTCAGATTTTCTTTTCAGTTTCTTCTAAACGGATAAATAATTTATAACAAATTTTGGCCTTTAATACTAGGAAATGTTCGTTCTGGACCATTATCTAATTAAAAGTTCTCGTTTCTTCTGATATGAAAGATCTAAAATGAGACAGTAGAGTGACAGGCCAAATAGGGACCGATTTGTTAATAAAGAGTTTAAATTAAGACTTCTAATTTTCGTCAATCATAGATAGTATCGAATAACGTCAAAAGAAGACTTGATCAAATCCAAAGAGTTGTGTGTTTCGGAGCTGTTTTGAGCCTTCCCGTTTTTTTTTCTTTCTGTGATTGACAGTTTTGAAGCAATTTGCATGCGCAATATGCTCGTACAAGTTGGAGAATTGCACCTCGTAATACATCAGAATTTAATATAATAAGATGACGGGTGTCCAAATTCACTATACAGGAAGTTGTATCATAGTGGTGCAGAAGCGTAATTAACTACATATTATCGGATACATGTAATATTCAGAAAATTCCAAGACTGGAAACTGAAGAAAGAGTAGTGTCGAAATAAGGTAAGAAGAAATTTAAATAAAAATTAAGTGCAAGAATCACGGGGAAGAAATGGACCAACATAGAAGCAACTATAAAAAAAGTCTTAAAATATAAGATGAACATACAACAAAAAATGGAAAGAAAGCAACAACGATTTTGTTGATGAATAATGTAGAAAATAAAAGCTAGTGGAAGAAATAAGTGGATGGAAAAATGTGGCAGAAGTAATAGTAGAGTCCCAAAAAACTACAACGATGCCTCGTTTTAAGGAAGATTTTCAAGAGAATACTACCAGCCGAGAAACTGAGAAAATCTACAATTAGTTTACCACTCTCCTTCTGTTCCAATACTAATTTCTTTCCAGTGCATCCACGCAGGACACCTTTTGATGCTTTGGACAGACGACTCCAGCAAGGTTTTTCAAAGCATTAAAATGCCTACTTGTCCTCTTCGTTGACATAGAGGACGCCTTCTGGTACGAAGATATCCTTCAAAAGCTCTTTCCTGTTAGAATTTCATTTCTGTTTAACAATAACTTACAGTTTTTATTATTCACACTCGGTACCAGTTTCTTTTGCCTTGCTTTCGTTCGCACCATCATACACTTCATCTACTTTTGAACCATCGCGCTCATATTGTGGAATGGGTGGTATGTCGAATATTGCTCAAGAGAAATTTCAAGTACTTTCCATCTTCCTTGTTCACGTCTTCAATCCGGCTCAAAACCTAGAGGACATCCTCGACAACACTCGATTAGACTATAATCCAACCAAACCCCAATCAACAATGTAAAGTTGCCGAACTTCGGTTTTAGGGGTTCCCAAAAAAATTCCTTACTTGCACTGCCCTGCACTGTTTGATTCTTTGCACTGACACCTAATTGTACGTCAAGCTAGAAAGGCCTAAATTACAAAAATAAGTGATACCAATTCGTTTTTAAGTGCCCTATCCTACACAAATGCGAAGAAAGCGTTCATTCAATATCTCAAAACTATGATCTTCAAAATTAGGACTTTTTTGTTTTGGAGAGCAGTGCAGATACCATATTTTGTCTGTTTCAGGTTGAGCTACCGTGCCAACAAGCTAGATGCCATATTGTTGTGTGTTTCAGAGCTGGGTAAGTACATCACAAATGTACTTGAAGAACCTGTAATGTACTTTGTACTTGTACTTATAAATCCAAAGTTTCATTAGTACTTGTACTTGGTACTTAAATACATCTGACGCAGTATATTCAAGTACAAGTACAAGTACAGGTACTTTTCCAAGTACAAGTACTTTTCCAAATATAAGTACTTTTCCAAATACAGGTACTTTCTCAATCTATATAAGTACTACTTTTTGTATAAAATGTAAATTTTTCTATTGCACTCTTCTCAGATATATCACAAGTCGCACTATTCTATTCTTCTATACTGTGTTTGATACAGCTTTTGGTGTTTGTGAAGACTGCAATCTGATGGTGCTACTACTAGAGATTGTCGATGTTTTTATCCTTAGGTTTAGGAAAATTTCTTATTAAGTATATGGTGATGAACCTAGTTCAGTTTCTTTTGTTTTTTAAATTGAATTTTACTTTGGAAAAAGTTTTTTATATATATTAACCAAAGTTAATATAAACTAACTAAAAATTTATATTGTGGATAGAATAAAGACATTCATCCTATGTTTTTTATTATAATTTTTATACTGCTTAAGTAACAAAGAGAAAATAAATTTAAAAAAGTTCTTAGAAAAGTCAGGAAATAAGTGCATTTTATCTGTATTTAAATACTTTTGTATTTAAATGCATTTCTTTTTTTAAAGTACTTAGAACTTGTACTTAAGTACTTACACAAAAATGTACTTTGTACTTAAGTACATTTGTGACGTATTTAACCAGCTCTGGTGTGTTTGACTTAGCTGTACTCCGGGGTATGGGATTTTACGGTAGCGTTTTCCCTTTCCATTCTTACTATATTCATTCCAGCAGCGATTGCCAAAGAGACGTAAGTAACCAAGATATAATTGCATGATTAATCGTCCTGTTTTACATATCCTGGAGTTTCTCTTATGGTCGGTAATATTTGGATAAACAAAATTAAAAAAATATATGTGAATAGAGAGGCTTAGCCAGAGAGAATGAGAAGCAGAAACTGTGAGAAAATGTAGAAAACAGAGCAAAAACGAATGTGTACAGCCAGCCAAACAAAAACTCATCTAATATTTTTATTTCACACTGAAAGGGTTCGCCAAAAGAAGACGGATCTATTTGAGCCAGATAGAATTTTGAAAGCATTAAAGATTACTTCAAATCGTTTTTGGTGAAATCTATCTTCTTCATGAACTACTGCAGAAGTGATCTGGAGAGGTGCAGAAGTGATCTGGAGAGGAGCTGAAGCAATCTAAAGAAATTTCGAAACATTAACAAGCTGTTTAGAAATACTATGAAGTAGCTTCGAAAAAAGTTTTCTAGTGCTTAAGTAACGATTTTCTTTTTCTTTCAGTGTTTCCTACTAGAAGATACCTGTACATATTTTCTTTCTGAGGCAACATTAAGTGGGATTATTTATGTATTCTGTAAAGTATAACGTACGGAAACTGGAATTTCCCATTTTTTAACTTAATATTTGCACTTCCAAATATTACATAAAATAATAAGTTAGTAATCCTGTACAACATTATGAAAATACGTAAAGTGTTTATTTAATTTAGTTAGAAATAAAAAGTGAAAGAGCTACAAAATGAAATTAAAGTTGATGTAGTAAAATTTTAAAAATATTCTTCAATTTCAACATTAACATTGGCTAATTCGTTATGCACCCCCTTCGGTGCCTTTGCTGTGGACTAATCCAGTTTGAGGAAGTTTTTACTCATATTTCAGCCCTCCTAATTTTCTTTTTCCCTTTAAGCTTGTTACTGATGCTATCTGAAGAGCGGCTTTATTGCCCTTAAGTCCAACTTCTAATTAAAAATTTGCTTTTTATAACCGATACCGATGTACCTCGGAGCATTAAGCGAAAGTTTCGTTGTAAAGTATATCACGTTTGATGGTCGTAACGAACTAGAGGAAAATATGATTAAGCTTACGACAGACAATATTACACGTCGTAACCCGACCTTTTATTATTAAGTCGAACAATAGGAACAACTGAGGTGAGTCATGTAACATGTAATAACATAATAGTCTCCCTTTTTGCTCAAATAAGACTGACGTACAATACACCGTTACTGTGGATTTAATCCGGTCTTTGTTGGATTTCTATCAATTCATTTTGATGTAGTATTCGAGTCATCTATACTACTCGAATTTATCACAGAAATCTTCTTTATTTATAAACGACAACAAAAAATGTGTAGTATATCATAGAACTACATTTCGTAAATTTAAATTTGAATTTTTATGTACATAAGGTACTATTTTACATACAACAATAAAACCGAGCTATAAATTTCAAAATGTAATAGCAATGCATTTTTATTTATATCCATACGCTGAAAATCAGATTTCCAATTTTATCGCCAATATAAAAGTACAATTATCCTTGAAATAAGATAAAATATAAGTTCCACTGTTGAGTCAATAGCGATCAGAGTTATTTAAGGTCCATAAAAACGGACTTTAAATGCAAAGTTAAGTCCTATTAAATACCCAAATACATATAAATGGTTGTCGCGTCCGCTAGAACCTTTTATTATGAAAAGCAGACACTATAACTTTAAATCTAGTAAAAACAAAAGTTCTACCGAGTTCATAAATTGTTAAAATAAAGCTGGTTGCATCAGGACGTTTATTTACAACCTGGAGATATATACAATAAACAACATCAGAGGGATATTTCGAAATCCTGGATAAGCGTATGTACTGGAATATTGCTTTAAACGAGACGTTAGTATCAAGCCTGTACTTTTGGTGTTATTATTTTCACAAAACCGTGTAATACATGTTTTCTTATTCAACAAACATTTTTAAAAGATTATCTCTGCACCTCTACACTACAAGCGTATTTGTCTTTTTAGTTAGATTAAAAATAAATAGATTTACATACAGTTTATAATCGTTGAGCATTTATTTCTACCAGAGGTAATTCTTTTATTATTATTAAGTTCAATTACTTGCTACTGGTGTAAAAGCCACAAAATTTGTAGCAGTTAACACTGTTACGTGCCATCAAAAAGGTGGAAGATTGCCTAGAGTCTTGATAACTCTCTTGTGAGCTAGAACAACATTTACACGTCTCAAGTGGAAGATAGAATTAGAAAGGTAAAATAAAATGAAGCCAAACAGTTTAGGTCCTGTAATTATCTAGAAAGAAGTAGTTTAAAGAATAAATTCTAATACGTATGTCTTAATTTGTAACTTCACTAGTGCAGATCATGAGAAATAAAATATATCAGCGAGCGGTATAACTTTTACACCTGAGAGAAATTTATGTCAATTTATGTGTAAGAATTTGCAAGTTTTTCTACTTGATCGTGTGTAAAAAGCTAGTCGGTTCTTGCAAGGCGATCAAACTAAAAAACATAGAAGGCAAAGGTGAAATAGGAACGCAGACCGAACTTATCGCACCTGCGGGATCCGCCTATGCCAATAAAATACAGCAAGGATCAAAAATATAGAGCTTACTTCAGCTATAAACTAAAATGGGTGGAGGATATTCACATTCAGAGGTGCCTTGTGATTCCCGGGAGCTTGCGAACTTTTCAAATTTGTTAGTCGGGATGCTCGCCAATATTCAAATCCGCCCGACGTTGCGTCCCTTTTCCTTATCAATTCAGAGGAATGCATTCGCAGTGACAGTGACGTGGCTGTACTTTTTCCAGGATAGAGGACAGTTATGATGTTGAGTATAAAGTTATGCGTAACCTGCTTTGAATACCAAGAACCTATAATGCGACCTAATTTTAAAAGTCGTAAGATTTTTTTTATGAAGAGTGGTTTATCGATTTAACGATATTTATGTTTATGGCAATCCTTAAACTTTGGATACGTGCAAGAGCACTTACAAATCAATTTAACGACCAGAAAATATTTAGTTGCCCCGGAAATATATGTTTAGTGCTGGACCATCTCGCGCTGCTACACTTCACCCTGAAAAAAATATGCTGTTGCCGAAATATTTTATGGTAGACGCTTGGGAGAATATAAAAACACAGCTTTTAGTACAGAAATATTGCGAATAGTCCATATATTCACAATTGAAAACATCGTTTCCGAATATGACTTGAAAATAAATCACTCATTAAATTCAAACGTATGCCCCAAAACAAAGGAAATAAAACAAGAACCGTTACGATGTACACACTTTATTTTAATTCCTTAATTGCATTCAATCTAAGTAGAAAATGTAATTCTTGTTTTTAATGAAAACGAAATGTACTTATAATTCTGTTTATTTCTAAGTAGATGTTTGTCGTGCGTGTTTGAAAGACTGAAAAACATTAGTTTTACATTTCTCTTAATTCGCCATTTAGCCCTTGGTGCACAATAACCTCTTTTGCCTGAAAGTGTATCCATATTAAAAGAAGGTAACTGTAAGACATAGTAATTCATTCGTTCAGAATATCACTGTTGATGTGGACTGATGTACATATGATAATGCTATGTATATAATATTCTTCGGCTATACTAATTGCAGCATAAACCCAAAAGACAAAATATGGATGGTACAAAAAGAAGAAAGGAAAAGCAAATGGATTATTTCAAAGTAAGCAGGTAGAATACGTGATTGGAATCTTCAGTTTTGATAGTGATCAGGCAATGGTTATCTAGTTGTATTGGATCTAGAATTCGTGGTATCTTGAAGAGCAAGAAATGCGTGATGGTATTGATTGTGATGGCTAACAGAATAAAATGTTTACGGATTTGAAAGTGTTGTGTACTACCGTCATACCTATAGATAATGTGGGTCTACAACGTATGTGGATCAAGGTGGCGGGTACAAAATAGTATGAATGTCGATGACAAAATCTCCAAGTGCTCTGCTGGCATCAACTTTTCGTCAAAGTAAATGCTAAGATACAGTAGTATCTGTCAAAAGGATGAATAATGCCTACTTCCTTCCATATACTAGACTACAGTAACATAAAGGTTTTGGATTACTACTTACATATGAAGAAAATGCCACCAAGAACGTCATAAAATTAATGAGGTAAATTCTCTATATGTCCGAAGAATGCCACAAGCTGTTTTGGTTTTGTATCTAAAATTGTTCCCATAGTTATGTTAAGGTATTGATTCTGTAAGAATTTAAGATGCGTTATTCGCTGAATGTCTTGAATCCACTCCGAAGAGCGATGCAAACAGACCTATTCGTCAGCAGGTTGACGAATCGATCAAGAAATAGTCACATTTGAAACCAATGGAGGTCGTGTAGGTGTGTAAAATTGTCCGAAATCGGTAATTTCGGAAAAAAATCAGCCGAGTTAAAGAAAATATCAACAAAGCTTCACTGTGTTTCTCCAAATCAGGTTTGACATAGAAGTAATTCCTAAGAAAGCAGCAAATAGAGGCAGGAAGTTGTAATTAGAGGTGCTGGCTGTCTGAGCCATGTCATCAAGCATCAACTTGAGTTTTCTGTTGATTAGGCTCGATATTTCTTCGTAGAAATTAGTACTCTAGATGTCTTAGTTCTATCAACATAATCCCGAACCCGCCTACAGAACAGAGCAAAGACGTCCAAGGGTATAAATCACTGCATATCTTCCAAACAAAGAACGTCCTGGAAAAGTTTGATAAATAAACAATTTTTAATCATTCATTAAATAAAAATAAACATTTATGGTAAGATCATGGGTACAAGGACTTTTTTCCCAATAGGCCCGTATGCTCGATAATAAGTAATCTATACACAAAAGAGTTTATACTACATTGAAAATTGTAAGTGATCTAGATCGCACTTGTCTGCTTGAAAAAATGAATTTCCCCAAAACAATAAACGGGATAACCAAAGTGCAAATCAGACCAAACAATATAGTCATGACAAAATAGTGCACAGACAAATAAAAAATCCGGGTTTCTCGTATTGGCAATCGCCAAAGCAATGAGATAACACTTTCACCGTCATTGACGTTATTTAGAAGTTCAGGGAAAATCTGAGCACTCAGAAAATGACACAAGCGGTTCGTAAGAGTAAATCGGTCAATAATCCAATAGGTAGAAAGACTAAGGCACAATATATTCTAAACTCCAACATCTCCATTAGAGACGTGATCAAACACTAAACTGCTTCTACTCACTAGTCCAGACGGTCAAGAAACAACCGGGATTTCAAACTTATAAAGTCAGTGTGGCTCCATTGCAAGATATTGGATAAAAACAATGCACAAAAGCTTGAACGAGGAAGCTCTACGCCAATTTTATCAGAGATCTTGACAGTGTTTTGATAGAAGAAGGAACCTAAGTCAAGGTCGACTTTTCGCAGATACCTGATCTAGAATTTCTTATCGTAAAGCATCCGATGATGATTCTAATAGAAAAAAGGTACAAACAAGTGCATATGTGAACATAAAACTGACTCTCTTATTATAAAAACACGCTCAATCAAAATATTTACAAAGAGAAGTGTCTAGAAGCACCAATTAAATAATTTGTGAAATCCCACGAAGAATCTGTTTTGGCCAGATTTCGTTTCAACTCATTACAGCAGAAACACAGTTAAATGGCTGAATGACAGAAAACTGAATTTGTCTCAAAGCAGTTGAACCCTTTCAACTGTCCTGAACTGAGACCAATAGAGAAACAGTGGACGATTGTGAAGCGGAAACTCTTAAAGTGGCAGCTAAATTTAAAACTGAGTTTTCGAGATAATCAAGATTTACGTAAGTTTTCCATTATAAATAAATACTCAGATAGATTTGATTTGTTCTAAACTGTAGTCTCTAGATCCGAAAGGTAGTACACGAATCTTTTCACGTGTAGATCTTAGTCGCAGATCCAACCACTATTTAAATTTATAGCTGTCTAATTATTGTTAGTCAATAGTCAGAAAATAGTCAGAAAATAGTGTACTTTATTTAGTTTCCTTAAGATCGTTATTTATGCTTGTTGTTTGTTTCTCGATCTTCATGCTAACAAAAGATCCAAAAATCCATGTTTTGTAGTTTATTTAACTTCTATTTAAAATATATTAGAAAAAGAAACACATACAAAAACGTACTTAAGCAGCCCAGAATTAAGTGAGGACTTTTAGAGCCCGCCCCGACCAAAGATAGGCGCTGCATGGGCGAGTTAAAACTATTTGTTCTGTGTAGCATTGTTAGTTGTTTGATGTATTGTAATGACTAAAATGTATGAAGCTCGAAAAGCTTCTGTTTGATGTGTATCTTCATACCTTTGGAGTCTTTACTAGAGACTGCTAACTTAGAAGACGTTTATCATTAATAACAAATGTGAAGAATCCTGTTAATCAGACGTATAGGAAGGGACAGAAAGTACCCATTACTTCACAAATAAGATTCAATGGCATGGACTACTTATAACATATGATTCAAGAAATTTCAGTTTTAAGTCGATTGTGAAACGAGAAATCCATGTCTTAACTAGTAGTATCATACTCATTATTGTTTTGCTGTTAAATTGATATGTTGAAATTTCTAGGTTATGTTCGCTGTTCAGTAGTCGCCTATTGTAAGCTACGATTTCCTAAAACAAAGGTTTTTTGAACCAAATGTTATCTTTATAGATATGAATAGCGAAAGAGCGAGTTTTGACACCTCGCATGCAATCATTCTTTGTTGGAATACCAATAATTTCTAAGAAAAAAACAAAATTGATCAAGATGTTATTAAGAAAAGATGTTGACCATGTCGTGAGTATACACCCTGTAAGTTATTCTACGTCAATTTGATTATCTATAGCTACATTCTGTTTACTCATCGTTGCAATCTAAAATGCCAGTCCAATAATTGCAGCATGAAGACAGATAGCAGCTGTTAATGGTCTTGAAAGTTATCAAAATGAATGAAGTATTGATAAAAACCACAGAGATTAAAAATCTTTACGTATGGTATGGGGTGATTCACGAAAGATAACAAGAATTATAAATGCAACTCAACTAACATATAAAACTAAGTAGAAAAAAAAAGACAACAAGGTATCTCTGCTTCGTAACGTTTTTAAAATGAAAAAAGTTGCAGAAATGTGTGCATTGGATCGTCATCTCTCGTGAATTACTCCGTATAGATACAAAATCACTAGTCACTAAAAAACATTTATAGGGAAAACAATAGCATTTCGCTGTATTATCTCTACTCAAAGAATGTTTTGTAAAAAAAACATTTCCACGTTTCGGCATTTACAAAAACTGTCAAAAATTAAAGAACCAGTAAATGAAACCCTATGGTTAATAAATTCTCTAGTTCGTTTTTCATTCTTTCGTTCAGTTCATTCATTTTACATATGAAAAAACGAAAAGGTTTTCGAATTCTTTTCTTCTATCTCATGTAAATAAAACAAAAATGTTAAACATGATCTTTAAAATCATAAATTCATATTGTTTTAATTCATCGAATTTTGTTTATGCAATTTACTATAAATAGTAGAGTTGACAAAATGAACAGAAAATAGCGAAACAGTTAAACGATTATCCCTTTTTTACCTTTATCGCTGAAAATTCAGTAGCGCATTTTTCGTCAATCGTTTTTGAATGTTCACACATTCTAAATGTGAAGTTAGCATGCATGAGGATTAAGCCACGTCCGCGAATCGAGATTTTGTTTGTTAATGAACAGCGGCGCTCCCCTTTGGATTATGCGCGTGCCGAATTTAGTTTCATAATCGTTTTACGCGTTTAAAACACATGGTTGCGCGCTTTGATATTTTAAATCTGTCACTTCTAGATGTTACAAGTACAAAAGACTGGGTCACTCTCGGTGCTTTTGTATTGAAAGGAAATCGAGATAATCCTATCATTTTAGATGAATAACATTCACGGTTCGCGCTTTTCACCCTGTGTAATATTTTATGGTCATACAAGTAAATTTGCATTGCGTTGTATTTTGTATCTAACAAAGGTAATATAACCAGATAGATTAAAGATCTTTTTCGAAGAGAAAACAAAAAAAGCGAATATATTTGGAAATTTGGCTATTCCGCTTCGGTTTAACAGGTGAAAAATTTACTTTTTACGTTCCTCTACCTCAGCTATCCCGAATTCCTTAATGGCTACCTGCAATACCCACGACGTTTAAAATATATCGGCAAGTAAAACAAGGGAATCCCAGGAATTCGTGAGCAAAAGCATTTAGATCTGGCTGATTTATTTCTGTTGGCCTATAAGGGCAGCAAATGAATCACTCAAGCTCCTGTCTGATATCTAGAGAATTTGAGTGGTCCCTAAGGTGCCCGATTTCCCTGCCCAATTGTAGTCACAGTTTATTCCTTAGTTTATTCCAGATTTAGATTTAAAATTAAAGCTTCTGTTAATGTTTACTTATTGATTAATTAACGTAAAATAGATGTAGTAGAAGATATTTTACTTTGATGTCTTCGTTTTCTATTAAATTTAACAATTACTTTACCGGGATAAGAAACTGCTAGCGGAACAGAAATAATTGGAATTCGTCAATGTCAGTCTTGATGACGAAAACTCATAGTCGACACTATGGCAAATATAAGCAGCTACTTGAGCAAGGTTTATTATTATTTAATATAATATAGATGTAGATGTTGGAAGTATACCTTTGAGCAGTAAGCACATCTGTACATAATGGGCTTGTTTAGGTATTCAAGAATAAGGTATGAAAAATACGTTGACAGAACTTGCCATTTAAGTTTGATCCATGATGGAACATTCTGATTTCTCTTTTAAATTCATCAAAACATTGTTTGAGTGAGGAGTAACGCAGTACGTCTAAAGTGAATAAATGAGGAATAAAACTCAATACATTAGTAGTTTTGAGATACTATTGCTGTGGCCACAATATGTAAGATTTTTATGATAATTATAACAAATTAAAATTTATATTTTCATGTTAATTTAAACTTCAGTGTACTTTATGGATGACTTATAATAAGTAGAAATAAAAGTTATTTCAAAATTCTCCTTGAATTAATTTTTGAGTACTGAAAATATATGCTGTTCTTCGATCACGTAGTGTCCTCTTTCTAATCTAAAAAATGAAATCGTTCGAAACTTATCAATCATTTATGACAACACGTGTACTTCTTGCCCAACAACCCCTATACGTATTACGTTACTGAAACTACCTGTCGATGAGTGTTTTAGTAGCAGTTACAAGAGTGGGCGCTATGATTCCTACCTATATAGAATTTTAAAACCAAAGAAAACATTCGTTTTTTAGCAATAAAACACTTTCGTCACTATAAAATTCTTTTTCAATTTTTCGTTTTTGCTAAAATAATACCTATACGTAGAAGGTTGTGAACATTTAAATATGAATAAGCACAATGGTTTAAAAAGCAGCATTTAAACAGTTTTTAAAACGGATGTTTGTTAAAGAGCATTCGGTGTTGGTATTAAAAGTTTTGGGGCGAAACATTCACCCTTGTTTTTGCGTGTTAAATTGAGGGAGAAATTTTGTGAATGGCATTGGGAAGTTTTGAGTCGTATAGTGAAGGTGTAGAATCTGACCAATTCTGTAGTAATTTGGGAGTAATGCATAGTATATTTGTTCTCCAGAGAAATACCTGGGGGAGAAACAAGGGCCGAGGCGGTACAAAATCCGCCTAGGCATATTACATCACGACCCACCTTACAAAAAGGACAGCCATAAATATGCAGCTGCATCTATAATTTAGCATCACTGGCAGTTACAAGGGGAAAGTTTGGGCATGGAAATGCGATCTCCAGCACCCACATGAGTAACATCTGGTTTTATAGAGCCTTCATGGCCACACAGCACATCCCCATTACTTTAGCATTGCTGCGTTATGTTCACATACGCTCGGGAGACACGCTTGTTTAATGGTGGCAGCGCTGAATGATGCAAGCGCAGCCTCTCCGTGTGTCTCATATATCCACATTAGTAAATTTTACCGGCAAACTCATTTGCTAGTTTCAACTTTACCCCTTGCTGCCCAAGTTTTAATTATACGCATTTTTACTGCCGCATTACAGGTTATAAAGGGGAGCTTTCTGGTATTATGCGTCCTATGGACCACTCTGGATTTCAGAATTACTACTAATTTTAATTTTATTTTGCCGGATTCGTAATAAAAGCGAATAAAAGGAGAACTTTGCCCTTCTCAAAGTTTAATAAAATCTTGTATTAATTATTAATCCCCACTTTAAGCCTGGAATTATTCAGAGTATAAACTCGATTTACAAAACTCCAAAATCATACAATCTCAAGGGGAGTTTAACAAACTGCAGACTTTATGGTTTTAGCAGCACTGCAGTACTGCAGCACAAAGAAACAATGCAGAATAACAGAACTACAAACAACTGAATTATAAAATTTAAACCATTCTATGGATTTATCGAAAGAAATTATGTGTAAAATGTCGATGATACATAAGATTTGAAACCCGTCCTGATAAATTTTCAATGCAGGTAAAAATGATGAGGGTTATGAAAAATTGGGTTTTGTAGTGATGACAGGTTAGAATTTTACGTTTTAGGCTCTAGATATCAAGAATTCATCAAGCACCAAGGCAGGAAAAATCCAAGTGTTATTTTTATGAAAATCATTTTATTACGTTCCTGAAACGAAAGAAGAACTAAACAAATATTGTAAAATACATAATATTCATTCCTTTAAAATATCATTACAGCCTGGTTAATATTATTGCATAATTAGTGATAAATTGAAAACCAAATATTGTTTTACTAGTTTATCTAAACCAGTACAAACTCAATAACTCACGTAATCGGTCAACTAGGTATGAAAAAAAATTAAATTAATAAGTTTGCCTTTCAAATCTACACGAGGATATCGGCAGATATATAATTTCCTTGCGAGAAACGAAAACTCAATGTGCAACTCAACACTCGCAAAAAACGTTTAAAAGCTAAGATTTTTATGTAAGAGGTACTTATCTTCCATATCTTGTTACAGTTTCGCTAGGTAAAGTTGCTCGAAAAGGCCAAATTTTCTTCTGTCACACGTATTTTATTTGTTCACGGCTTCTGAAAAAACTCGTAAGAAAAATATAATTTTAGTAAGAGCCTTTCTAATTTTCGTTTTTTAAGAATAATGAGTATAATACGCACTTTTATAAATTTCAGAAAACGAGTTTTCTCCTTAAATTTAAAACGAAAATTATGATGACAGCAAAGACGTTAGGAAAATAATTGACAACGTCGTCTGCGACCCACTTTTCCTGTTAAGCCTATGTTGTACTTTTCAAAATAAATAAATCCATAATTTTTGCGGAAGCACAATAGTGAAGTAAATCTTATTTTTTACGAGTTTTTATCCAGCAATAATTTTTGACGTATTTATAAAGAACCTACTGTTTATGGACGCCCAGTAGAAAGACTCACAAACAAAATAAAAGTGCGGGTCGATTCGGTGATCCGGCGCTTTTTTTATGCCTGCCTTAAAATTTATTTCTGGGGTTATTGCTAAATTTTCAGAAGCGCTGAAGACACGTCCAACCTCTAAAAACGTATGAAGGGGCTTTTACATCTCGAAAGCGTTTGCATACTCTCGAGTTACACCGTCTGCATACTGCCAAGACGCTTTCTAGAAACAATAACCACATGAGCATATTACGGTGCTCCTTAAATGCACATACATTCACAATGAACTCCGAGAGCAGAACACAAAGTAGAAAAATTCAGTGTTCTGGATTTACAACGCAGTAAAAATGTCGGGAATCATTGTGGCAATTCTAGTTGTTCTTTGGATGCGCATACGTCTTTGGCGGAAGACAATTTCGAGTGCTACAAATACTACAAATGTCTGTAAGCAGTTTACAATGATTTATGTGGGAGTAGAGACCGGTAGTTACTTCCGAGGACTTCAGGGAGGCGCTAAGTCCCAAAGACATAAAACTACGAGCTCCGTTAGGTTCTTGCCGGGTTACTACCGACACCGAGCAACAAAACGAAACTGCTTTGCTGGATTGAATTAGATAAAATACCCCGCACTTTGAGAAATTTAAAATTTCACCTATGCGGTTGTAAAAAGAAGATCGTTTTCTAAAAACACACTTACTTTAAGTACAGAGGAAATGAACAACCGAAGTACAAAAAATAGTGCGACCAGAAAAGCATCAAGTAGATGCGATAAAACAGAAAGATAACGTGCTATATGAAAATATACCTTTGGATTTTATGGAGCAAATGAATTTAAATGAAATTAAAGAATACAAAGAAAATTATAGACGGTGTATTCAAATCTTTACAGAAATATTGATATATGTGATTTTTGTTAACTTATCCGCCTCAAGTTTTTGATAGTTGTAGTTAACGTATATTTTATAAAAAGATGTCTTAAGCGCAACTAGCTTTAACTTCATATAACTATTGAAGTGTTAAAAAATTAACTGAAATTCTTTAAATTTTAAAAATGAATGTTTCCATCTTCAGAACACAGAACAGGAAATTGAGTAAATCTATAACAATTAGCAAAATTTGTTTTAGAGTTCGCACTCAAATGAATGAAAGAGAAGACAATTCTATTTTTTGCTTTTTTGTCATATAGTCATGATCATCTCATCACCTTCTATCTTGGGAGAGTTTGCTACTGTATCACTGTAAACATGAACATAACTTCTTGAACCTTTCACATGCAGCAACGAGCTGATAAGTGTAAATGTTGCATATTTATCACGGTATAAGAATTTTTTATATGGTGTGGTCAGAGAATTATTATCAGAGCTGACCCGTCGTATTTGGCGCCAGTGTACAACGAGATATCGTTATTGAAATAGTACTTTTGTAAAAAACACTAAAACAATTCTTTTTGTTTTAGGTTTTCATTCTTTATGTACATATCCAAACCTGAATCCATACGGAACAGCACAGGAAATTGTAATGTAATTCGGACGCTACGTTTATCGCACCACTCTAAAGAACAAAACCTTATTCTCGTTGTTGCCATTACGTATCTGCCGCTTAGCTCTCTTTGTGATTCCATCATGGTTTTGGCATAGTCCTGTTTATTTGGTCTAACTTGCCAATTGATGTGATAGATATTACCAAAAGCATTCCTATCTTACGTCGCAAAATAATCATCAGGTTAGCAGTTTTGGGAATGTATCCTTCCTTAAAATCGTCGATATTATTGTTATTGTTACCATTATGTGTCCACTTCAAAAAGTATAAAAATCAAAACTAACCCAACACCAATGTTAATACACTGTGAAAGCGTAGCATAAAAACCATACTGCAACCCTGTTCTTCTAAGATCAGAGCTTAGCAAAATCTTATAACCTTTAAGTGCTAAATACCCCACACTGTAAGATAATTTAGTTGCACACAGAAGCCTTGGATCGTAAATAGTTGCATAATTTTAGTTGTAGCAGTCCTCGTTGTTATCGTTATGGTCATATTTAGCATGACAGTTTTCTTATAAATGAATTCTTATTTAATTCTCCCATTAATTTTGCATGATTTAATACAACACCCTAAGCAAAATTTCTTAGTACATGCAGCAGTCAATTCTGCAGCCATAGATAGTGGACTCAATAAGAGTTAATAGATGATATCAAACGACATAATTATTTCTGATATCAGCACGCCACTAGGAATCACAAAATGAAAAGCTTGCTGTTACGATTTAATGTTCGTTTCTAATGTCGAACGTAAATCTCTTATCATTCTATTAAGCATCTAATCAGACTAAACCCATACAGTTATTAGCTTCAAAGATTCTGTATTATGTTACTTAAATGTAATATCCGCAATACATCATCCGATATCAACTGTTAAAAGGTGTGAAAATAATCTAGACATGTGAGGTGTGGTACAGCAAACTTAATTTGATCTTCGATACTATTCTTAACGAAGAATGACAAAGGTCATAGTGGACCATAAAATCGCTTCAGCCGTTACATACATGTGCCTTCGAATGCATAAGGAGAAACAGAAGAAAAAAGTCTAATTCCAACATTAATTGAAATCTCCAATAACAAATATCAAGTACAGGCTTTCATAGTTTCATTGACACCACTTACAAGGAATAGGCCTCTCCTGTCCCATCCAGAATTTAATGTTTCATATGCCTTTCGTTAGTGCTGCTGAAGAGTAGTTATTGCCCAAAAGGTTTTAGGGTTCCAGCTTCAGACGTGTCTGGGAAATGAAAGACATAAGTTGAAACCCCCCATTCCAGGGCATTACGATAAACTATACAGATCTATATGTAACCAAGCTGTTCTTGTGTATTTAATTTTGAAAATCTTGAGGGGAAATGAAAATTCATAATTAGTGCAAGGCACTTGGAAATATGACTCGTTTTAAAACAAACAATAAATGATTACTATCTGGCGATTGCTTTTGCCAATTTCTAAACATCATAAAAGCTTGAATGCTATTTTAATAGTAGTAGTAGTAATAGTGAAATGATTTAAACATTTAATTTAGGAATATCAACTACGTTAGAAAAATTGCTAGGAGTAATACTCATGGGTGTTGGCTTCTATGTGAAAGAAGGGGGAGCGTTTGCCTTCCCGGAATTTCAAATTTCTCGCATCAAGCATTACAAAATCTGAAGAAGTAAGAAGTAAATTATGTGAGAAAATCTGGCCTCTCTTTGAAAAAAACTGAGTATTCATCTACAAGATTATACAAGGCTGTGTTCAATAAAAAAAATAATCTGGTTACGTCTCGAGCCTATTTACATTTAAAACCGTGATAATGAGCTAAGTTATGTGGATTCTTAAACTAAACAAATCTTCAGAAACTTCTCAACAAATGAATGAATTCATAATTATCAAGTTTTCACAGCACCTACACAGGGTGTTTCGAAAATACGTGCTGCTACTAAGAGATTTATAAGTACTGTTACCTATTAAAACAATTGTCACGTTGCATTTACCGTCATAAGAATTATTATTTGTACGTTATGAATGTGATTGACTGATTGTTGTACGGCAGTTGACCATCAATCTGCGTTCGCCGCGCCGAGTGGAAAAGTTGCCCGGACGAATCGAAAAGTACTTGCTTTTTAAGTCGCTACATTGTGAATTTGAATTTTGAAGCCAATTGACAAGCTTGCCATTGTTCTTATTTATAAGGGATTTCTTCTGGAAATTAATTAGGATATCGGTTGTTTTCTCGATTTCGAATCTTTTATGATTACATTTTCAAAAAGTGTCATTTTATACGTCATTCGAGCGAGTTTAGAATTTAACAGTATTTTACTTGTTAGATCTTCTTTTATATTCACTTTATCGAGTGACAGCATCTTATTCTTTTAATTGCCTAGTTGCAAGATCCTCCGGATTGTTTGAATTATTCGAATAATTCCAAATATTTAATTTGTTCGAGTTGTTATTTGAATTAAACGCCTACCACTGTTACCGTAGTACACGTAAAGCAATTTCCGTCAACTAACACATCCAGATAAGTGACAGTTTTGTTAGAGACTTTTTCAACAGTTAATGGGACTGTATTTTGGTTCGTGTATGCTGAGAATGGACCTAATGAGTATGAAATTAAATTAATTAACAATACCAACGCACATAATTTGGGTCCACGCAAAGTGAAATAAATTTTCCGGATCTTCCAAAGTTAAAGTTTCATTTAAAATTCGTCTTTTTTCTAATATCGTGAAAATAATGTGTGATACTGGAATGAAATTTCTTTTTGTGCGTTATGACTATATTATGTACTTCACAATCTTCTGTAATTACTACAGTCACTAGGGGCGTAAAACTAAAAACGGGATGACACGCTTTTTTAAACCTCTGTATGTGGAGAACTCTGTAATTTCGAAAACACATTGATAGAAGCCTTTTTGCTGTTTACTCATTATTCATTAAGGTGCGTACTCTACACTATGTTAAGTACAGGTTCATACTTTAGAAACACTCTGTATTAAAAAAGTTTGGTGTGTCGTTTAATTAACAGAATTACTTAAGATTGGAATATTTCAAACATATAGATCGTGATATAAAGCATTCAGATGCAGGAAATGAGATGTTTTGATTGAAATCTAATTGTGTAACGTTACTGTTATTTTGGCGATCTTTATGAAATGACAAGACTAGGCTTGATCCTATCAACATGTTATTTAGTATTATAATATTTAATATTAATTACTTGGAGGTACAACAAGCTTTACCGATATAATATTTAGTATCACCGATCATATTTGATAATAATAATAATAAATTCTTTACATTGTAGCTTTTATACGTTATTATTTCATCACTTTTTATCATTTGTCAATTTTTTTGGGCGGTTTATGGAGCTTCAAACACAACGTTGTTTATATTAACAAAAAAAGTAAGGTAGGTATTTCATTCAGCAGGTATACTCATACGGTTTTATGTTGCAGTAAAGTAACCATAAACATAAATAACACAACACAAAAGCAAACCTATCATAAAAAGTTTATGTGTATTAATGTTAAGTTATAGGATACGAAAATACTATAAAATAAATATTGTCATAATTTAAACAAACAACTACTTCTTATATTAATTCTGACCAGTTTATATCTAGTAATTCATTCCTTGATTTATTAAACTAGTCACTTTTGTCTATAATTTTGAAACTTATTATATTAAGTATGAATTTATAGAGTCGCATACTTTAATTAATTAGCTTGTAATTTAGAAAGAGATAACAATTCGAATTATGAGCGCTATAAAAATGTAAGTTTTATTAACCGCCAGCAAATTGATAAAAACCCCAACTTGTACTGTTTTAAACAATAAACCGTGTAGGTCATTAAAACAATAAAAAGTAACGATTAGTAAGTATATCACCCTTAATGATAAGTTTGCTAGTTCATTTAACATTTAAATTTGCATCATAAAACAAGCACCCTGCAAAATATTTGTACAATTCTAGGAATACGTGTTTGCATAATTTGAATTCCTAGTTTTATATTCAGCTTGATGTCGTTTTTATTACTTTTGTTCATATATTTTGTACTCTTTTTAAATTTTCAATCATAAAGTGGGTTGTGTTGTACAAAAATGTAACAAAAAGTTATGCATACTAAATATTAACAACTGGCTGGAATAATTAAAACTGTTTTACAAAGTAAATGTGCTGCAGTAAAATCAATTTTTGATGTTACAACGTAAAAACAGTAATTTAAGTGGATATTCCTCGAAGGGATTTAAAATCAATCAGTACGCAGAAAAACTTCTATTTAAAAGTCCACCTACTCTTTTAAAGTTTCACATTGCAAAGTTCCACATTAATACAAAACCAATTTCGGTTGACATTTTCCATGTTTTGGATATATTTTGACTTTGGTAGCTCTAATAAAACTTTTAAAAACAAATATTTTGATTAGTTCAATATGTAAATTTCAGAAGTTGAATTTTTTAAAAGGCACAAGAATAGGGCTTTTATATGAATGATGCTAAAAATATAAATCCAAGTGTCCACATAGCATGGGCATCCTTGCAAAGTTTTTCCAGCGAGAGGGGGGCAGATGCAGATAAAGTGTTAGCGATTCATACAATCTGAAGATACAAGGGATGGAAGGTCCAGATCTATTCTTGCCCGTTAAAGTGGAAGCCCCTGTTACCTAGGCATGTCAAAGTTTAACAAAAACAAAACAATCGATTCTTTCTCTTTCTGTATTTAAAATCAAAATCTTAACATATTAGTGCTTTCTTTACTGTAAAGTCTCAGCATTCAATATCGGTATTCAATCATTTCCTTTGAATTGGTAATTTTTTTCTTGAATGATCAGGTAGTGGTAGTACACAACAAACAACGAATTTTCATGTTTCTTACGTTTATAATAATTGTCCATAGCAGTATTTTAAGCAGCTTACAAACAAATAAAAGCAGCCCTAACACAAAGTGATTTTCTAAAACTGTTACTCAATGATGAAGGAATAGACTAAATTAACTACAAGTTGTATGAACTCATTTAGAATACTTGACCAACAGAGAAGTTAGTTATCTTGAACCGATATGGCTATCAAACGTCTAAATCATTTCAAAAATTCCTTATCTTTTTAATATAGGTGAATTGGAATTATATGGGTAGCTAGAGGTATCTAAGGGCAACAGCGTGCAATGTGCAATACATAAAATTAATTCCAAGATGCTTACATCAGCAGGTAGATGAAAATTAGAGAGAGAAACAAAGCAGCAACCAATGCACTTGAAGAAAAGACCACAAAGCTATTGATGTCAAAAAGAGGATCCCGATAAGTATAGAGAAAATGTTAGTGAGGTTCTCAAATTTACATTAAAAATGACATTCCATGGCAAATACTTTTGCAGTATTCCAAATAAAATAGACAACACAGATAACTGCAAATACTCTAATTAGGACACGCTTAGACACATTACTGGAAATCCGTGTGTTGGTGAATATAGATCATTAAGAAGCAAAAGCGGTTAAAGGTGAGAAAAACTAAATTCGTTTTGTACATAATTATTGAGAAAAATATTAATATACTGTTTTCTAATTAGCTACATCAATGCTTTTCACATTTCTGTCCACGTGAAATTCTGCTATTGCAGTCTACCTTAAGCTTTGGGATATTCTGGAGTGTCTCAAATCAATTTGATGCAGCGTTCAGAACATTCTTGCCACAAAGCGCTGATTGTTCCAAAAAATCTAACCGACATTAAAAACCAGACCAATTCTAAAAGCCTTCTCTAGGCTCAGAAAGTATGGAAGACTGGGCCTAGTCCAGTACAGATCTAAGCTTTGGACTGAAACGCCCAATAATCGAATATAAAAATGTGACTCGTAAAGTGTTTTATTGCTAAATAAATATTATTGTTAACGTTAGAATCAACAACTGAAACAAAGTACCCATTGCGTTTGATATTAATGCAAAACATTAGTTGCGCACTAAGTATTCAAACTTCTGAAGTTTTTCTAACAGTACCATGGGTTTCACTGTACTAGTACTCATACTAAATCTGGACAATCTATGTGATATAGGCCCTTTGTCATAATTGACGGGGTGGATGGATAAAGGTGCTATGTGACATTTACGCAAGAATTGTGTTACATAGCACCTTTATGTACTTCATATCTTATATAGAAATTAGGTAACGCTTGACTGACTAGAAAAGGTATACAATAGGTTACTAAAGCACATCATAACATCTTTATTCACACTGAAATCTCAGAAAACGGAAAACTGTCACATAGCACCTTTATCCATCCGCCCCTTCAATTACCAATAGAATGATTTTATTTTTAAGTAACTTACCTTCGTCTATAGGCTCATTTTCTAAATCTGTAGTTGTAACCAAACGAATGAAGCCGCAAAGAAGCAGAAATGCTTTTCTGAAGCACAGTGTACCCATTGTTTTCCGGGTTGTTCATGCACTCACACTAGTTAGTCTGTAAAGAAAAATGAAAAATATTAAAAAACGAATATTGCCTAAAAAGGAGAAGTAAAGAAATCAAAATTTTTTGTATGTTGTTACGGTTCAGAACACGCAATAAATGCGATCTCATTTTGTTTAAAATTAACTCTATTAAAGCAGTGGCGACTAATTAGTTGATTGCTTTGACTTACAACTTATATCTATATCAGTTTGTGATATAATCAGATACGTGTGGTTTATTTCGAATGTTCGCAGAAAAAACGGACGCATCACGCTCAGTTGATTAAGAAAGGCGATAACATCTGAAATTTGTCTTTGCGAAGTAATATTTTCTGCCTACATGGAACAGCAATTTATTTTTCTATCGAAAGTAGGTCACTGAAAATGTAACAGAATACGTATCCTCTTACATTGTTTTTATAAATATTATTATATGTTACTTTAGCATACAATAAAAATTATATCAAGGTCGGTTACTTAGTGAATAAGATCAACGAAGAAAACATAATGCGTTTTTCCAGCATTGGTTGCTCAGTTGTAGACTATATAAGATGTAATGTTTGGATATTCGAGGCAGTTTCCTTATGTGGGAACGATGAATAAAGTATCTATAAAATAATATTGATACTTCCAAACTTTTTCATTTTGTGAAGTGACATCTGTGTGTTATTTTATTGGACGATTTCCTCGCTGCGTTTACATATTTGTATTTTAATGATTTTAGCTTCCGATTTTGAAGCAATTAAGAAAAAAAAAGATAGAAAGAGTAATCCTATCAATTCGTATACGTAGATGGTGCAGATTTTGTTTCGTAGTATTTTTATTCGCCGTTCCAGTACAACAAATTTGCCTAGAACTTGCAAGTATTTGATTTTATAATCACTAATGAGACAATTAAATTTGAAATTCGAATATGGGGCTACAATTATCAATTCTCTCAAAGCACACAGTCTGTTTGATCTACGTATGTTGTTGATTTTATTCAAGGAAATCATCGTAATCCAAGCATTTGCAGGTTATTACTTTAGTACTGATTAATAAACAGCTTAATTATCTACCATATGGAAACAAAAATATTTTCTAAACCAATCGAAAAGAAATATTCCGAAAAAAGATTTATTTTTATTGGTACTAAACAGAAAAGGTATGTTAATTTAATTAAATTAGTATATTTTGAATTTACTAGACCCGTTTCCAGATCTACGAGTATGCCAGAATTACATTTAAATATTAAAGAAGGTACAGTTGGTTATCTATACGGTGATGTTAAAACCAAAGTTCGTTCAATAAAACCCCAAAAGGGCAGATTCAAGAGGAGTTATTTAATTACGATAAAATCGCATGTCTGAAAACGAGGCATCCAAATCGCAAACGTGGCTACATGAAAACCAGTAAAAAGGAAAGTATTTCAAAGGTTGCACTTTGCAGGAAAACACGGTAACTAACCAAGATCGCAAGATCAACCGGCGGTAAGCACAGGTATAACAGGGTTGCTGAATAAGGGTTGGACCGCAGCCAAACCACATCAGTATAAGAGAAACAAACTTTAATCAACTATCCCAAATAATCGAAATTATACAAATACTTGTTAAGGTTAGGGATGGCGCAAAAAGAATCTCCACTAACAATCTTATATTAGAATTTACCTGTGAATAGTTGTAATAATATTAATGGTATGTTTACTATTATTATTTAGTTCAAAACACAATCTACAGTTAGAAGCACACGAAATTAAAACCTTACATTAACTAAGGAACCCAAGTTAACGACTAAATCAAATCCCAACACCACCCTTGAAGGGACCCAGGTAAAAGTTAGCTCAAAATCAACAAATGGAATTTGTCAATGTTTCAACCAAGAAGAAAAAGTTAAGGTGAACTTCTTCAATTTTGTTTTTATGTTTTCTTATCTAAACTACTAGGCTGTTGCATGTCATGAATACTAAAAGAATTATAATCACATTTTTAACCAGAGTCAACCTGTAAAGTCGTAAAGATATCATCCATCATTGTTTAGCTTGTAATGACCTCATAATAACATTAACCTTCTCAACTTTTTAAGATTCAGGTAAACAAAAAAATTCCAGGTAGTCCAAATAGAACGTGATTTCACCTTAATGCTTATTTTTCAACCGCACTCGCCACTAGATCTCAACTTTACGCCGCCGAATTAACCTCAAGAGATGCGTGATGTCCGGTATAATGACTTAATATAAGCTAACAAAGGCTGCCTTTACTCGAACTTGTAATTATGTCTAGGCCAGAATGACAAGATCCCTCTCCGTGTTCGTTACTGCTAGCGAGTTGTTGAACATTCTCAATTTATTTTGGTTGCATTGTGAAATCAGGTTTCTGGGTTTTGTTTGATCTTTTATTGAACTTCTGTTACGTTTTATCTCTTTTTCGTGATGGCTGATCGAAATTGAACAGTAAATTTACGTTAAAAGCACTTTTATGATGATGAATGCGTGTGTGTTTCTCTTTTTTTTATGTTGCTAGACTAAATACAACTAACGTAAATTACAAGAGTAATGAAAAAGTGTTCAATGCAGCGAATTCAATACTACAGTTTTTTTTTGTTTAAAACAAAATTGGAAGTTAGTTAGCTTTAAAATAACTAATACTAAATAAAGTTTTTCAAATTTTTAATTAATTTCTTACACTAAAAATTAAAAAAGAATTGGGGCATTCCTGTCCATTAACTTGTTGTTTGGAAGTAAACTACATGAATTAATTATGTATCAATACCGAACAGGTACAACCAAAATTGATATAATTAATTATAATTAATTACTTGTTTAACTTTTATGTAACCTTATCTATTGTTATTAAATCATTTGGGATATTAGGTAATGTTTAAAGGCCGTTTAAGGTAATAATCTAGATAAAGTCTTATAAAATAAAACATCGTGTGATCAGAAAACGTCATCTTGGTACTCTTTCGAGTTCTGAAAGTGAAGAAATATTTCCTTGAATGAAACACATCAAGTCATGAACAATCATAATGGCATTTTTATTAAATTAATAAAATTCGAAATGTCAAATCAACTTGTAAAATCATTTAAAGCCCTCTACTGAAACGCATATATTCATAAAATTGTTAGAAATGTTTTTCACATATGTCTTTATACAGATTTACGCAAAAGTATTCTTAAACAACATTTTTCTTTTATATGAAACTTTAGTAGTATCATATTTGGCTAGTAAATTATACAGGAACTTTTTGATCGTACAATAGTTAAACTCATACTTTCCATGTGTCCATTTCTCTATTATCGGTGAATGGCTATGACTTCTAAAGCATACTCGTAAGGCTTCTCTATATTATAATAGAAAGAAACAATGAAAAAACATCAGCTTGATTTAAACACTAGCTAGCCTTTGTATCAAATAATAGCATACAATGTATTGTTAGTATTAGTGTCTCGAGAAGTACATCAATAGTATCTATCGATATTGTTATTAAGATGGAGAAACGGATGGGAGTATGTACAGACTGAACTACAGTATAAATTAGCAAACCAAAGCTAACACATAAAGAAAACATTGCCACAAACTTACTATTTGAGATGAGCAGTACCTACAAGGCAAAACTTAAATAAATTGGAATGGAGGGACTGATCAAAATCGACGTCAGTTGGAAAAACTTTCTGGTTACATAGATGGATTCAAAACTGACCGTAGTACGGGTGGCGGAAGATACAAGAAAATCCCACAAACAGAAATCTATATTACTAAGATTGTCTTCAGGACAATCTTACAAGAAATTATCAGAGCAGGAGAATTTACATTCGAATTGACAATCAGGCTGCTATAGAAGCATTGGAAAACTGCCAGATTACATAGATCAGAAATATTAATTGTTGATACACTGCTATTAAGCTGATGATGGGGCTGATAACCGGTCACTGTAACCTTTCAGAATAATGCACACAATAGAGAGCGAGCCTGTAAGCAGAATGTGCCATGAACATGGAGAAACAAACTCAAATGTAATGTTTGAATCTCCAATTCCGTGAATATGTTACTAAAC
>VTPC01000779.1:37813-93104 GCA_011009095.1 Ignelater luminosus | reverse complement strand
AAAAACTAAAAGAATCCCTAAAGACTGGGAAAACAATCTAATTCTTCCTATATATAAAAAGGAAGACTCAACAGAAAGTGAGAACTACAGAGCGCGATCTGTCTTTCCTCAGTAGGGTTTAAAGTTTACACACGAATACTAGAGAAAAGACTAAGAGCAAGTATAGAAAGAAAACTAGAGGATGAGCAAGCTGCATTTAGCATGAACAAACAAACGAACGATAATGAATGATAAGAAATATAAGTGAAAAAGCAATAGATGGTGGGGAACGACTTTATCTATCTTTTATCGACATAAAGGTAGATAGAAGATCAATCTGGAGATGTGTACACCAGCTACAAATAAACAAAAAATTAATAAATGTGATAAAAAGTACCTACCAAAATGTGAGAGGAAAAGTACAGATTCGGGGCTTCAGGTCAAGAATTTTGCAGCTGGACAGAAGAGTGAAACATTATAATGATGGACAGAATAATGAAAAATAGTAAAAAGAAAACTTAAAAAACAACAATTAGATACAGACATCTCATTCCTATAGAGCTGGATGGTCTGATGTATGCCGATCACATAGTGTTGATAGCAGATAGTAAAAAAAAAATGCAGTCGGGCATAAACATATGAACAAACGAATTGGAACAACTGAATATGGAAGTATATATAGAAAAAAGTAAAATAAAGATAATAAATGATGAAACATTAACACAAAAGGGCAATACAATAATCAGTAACAGTCTATAAATACTTAGGTAGCGTCATAACAAATGACGGAAAACTTGACTTAGAAATAGCAAAGAGAAAACAAAAGGCTACCAACATATACCATGCATTGAATAAAATTATACTAAGCAAGAAAGAAATAGATGTAAAGACAAAAACAAAGGTGTACAATACAACAGCTCTACAATCAGTACTATATGCTAGTGAGACTTGGATACCCTTGGAAAAACATCACCAACAACTAAATACTATAGAAATAATATACCTCAGAAAGATAGTTGGGAAAACAAAACACGGTAGAATAAGAAATATACAAATAAGACAAATGACAAACCAAGAACCAATTAAAATTAAATTAGAAAATAGACAATTAAATTGGTTTAGACATATAATTAAAATAGGCCAAGAACGCCTGGTGCGGAGGGTGATTGAGTCAGGAAGGATACGGAGAAGAAAAAGGAGCAGACCGAGAAGAACATGGCTTGAGAGAATAAAAGAAATAGACACAAAACAGGCAAGGGGCCGGAAGGGATCGAAAACATGGATAAAAGAAACTAGCAATATGTAAATTAATCCGATGCTCTAAAGAGCACAAGGAATATGTAGAAGAAAAAATTTTATTTATCATAGAGTATCATTAGAAATAAACTACTCAAAGCTCTAGAAAAATACCTTTTTGAACAAAAGCAACCCCACAAGTAAAATCATCTTGTAGAGGAGCTGATAGTAAATTTCTATCAAATATTAAAATCTACACATAAATATAACTACTACAAAGGTTTCTTAAAAAACATTCTTTCTTTCTTTTTTTGGTACTCCATTCGCAAAAGAATAAAGAAAGTTCTATAGAAAAAATCAAAAGATAAAAATTAATTAAGTGGTAGAGTCATCCTTAAAAGTAAATTTTAGGCCTAACAAAAGATGGTATATAAAGGCAAATCCTTAAAGGAAAATTTAAATAATTAATTTTCCTTCTTAAAGACAATTAATTACGTTGAGACTAGTCGTACAATTTAAACTAAATTAAGTAGATTCAAGAATGTGCTACAGCAGAATCTTTATCGCTCCAGAAACACCAAAAAATTGATTTCACTTTCTAGATACAAATTTAAATTGTATAATACATCATGTTCTAAGTTTGATAAAAAAAATGTCTTAGAGTAATTAACTAAACTTTGGTGGATAGTGGTCTTATAACAGACGGTATTTGCTCTTTAAAACATAAAAGAAAATCTTGTTTAAAAAAAGAAATTCTATAATGTAGATTATAAATCAAAGTAAAAAACTGATGATTCAGATATAAAAGATCAGGATTTTAAGGCCTTGAGACAGTCAACAAAAACATATCGGTAGTTTTCATTGCTGGAATGAATGACCTTTTTGTATTCAAAATCAACTAGGAATGTCAAATAAATTTTTATGCCAGTAACCTTAATCATCTTCAATATTCTTCCCTTCCTTGAACAATTCTATCTTTTTTGTTTTGAGCACTCTACAGACTCAATTTTGATTTTGAAACATTAAAAAAGCACAGGATATTAAATCCAAAACATTTACAGGGTGATGCAGTACTGGTTTCTTACAATTTCATCTCTGTTTTGTGAATTGAAAACGGAGATAACCCCGCCAATAAATTAGCTTTAATATTTATTTTCAAAAAGATATAGCTAAATAAATCAAGTTGGCCAGTAGTAATTATGGTAAAAATATTAATGTTGTTTGCCCAAAAGCATCTGTTGCTAGGTGATGTGGGAACCGCCGAAAAGCCGTGCATCTTACTTAAGCTAGAAGTCTTTTAATCTGCCAACCAACCATGGTATTATGGTGGTGTCTAAATTTTTATTTTTTTTTATTAAGAACATATTCTGAATTTTCTCCGTTTTAAAAAACTATGGAAATAATTGTCTGTCTTTAGCAATTTGTTGGGTAACGTGAGACTTTATCCATAAATTTTAACTATTAAAATTTATAACCGTAGACAAATCAGTAAAGAAAATAATTGTAATGCTTTCTCTGAAGGTTTAATTAGACTTAAACCAGTAAGCTGCTCTATCAGAGATTCTAACTTGACGCGTTTCAATAATTGAATCTTATATAGCAGCCCGCTTGATGCATTTCAAAACGAGACGATACAATTCCTTTGTTCTCACGTTGAGACGACTTAGCTATCAAGTGTATAAAATTGAAACTTAAAGCTTTGTAACTATTATCGACCAAGAAGAAGGAACAACGTGATAAGAGAGTAGTCTTTGTGATTGGAAAGCTAAATGGGTGTAGATTGAATAAATAAATTGTTTTGTGTTTAACGAAAACTATTTAGATGAGAAGATCTCAGGTCTTGCTTAAACCCATTAATAAGGCTATATTGATACAGAGTCGCCTGTTTTATGTAACAAAATATTTGTATTTTCTTGAGTGTAAAATAAACATTCCGACGCAGGTAGCGTGTACTTTATCTTCCTGTACATCTGTCGCGTCTAGCAACTTGTAAAACTGTACATTATATTGGTGTGCGATGTGTTTATACACGATTTCTGTGCGATCCTTTCTTTTAAGGGACATCTGAAGGATTGAAGAGTGTCGATTGTTATAAATTTCAATGGACCAGGAATCTTCTGTTATACAAACAGGGTGTTTGTTTTGTTATCCTTATTCCACTTATGCCTAGTACGGTTGCGCCTGGATAGGCGTGGCTTTGAGTTTTAGCTTGCTTGACACGCATGAGGAAGCGCGTGAACAGATAGAGTTGAGTTTCACCCTCAGGTGCATTAAGGGACTGTCGTTAAAATTATTCCGTCTCAAAATCGCATTGTTATGCTGAAAAATTTATTAAAGCTCATTAAAAGTGGTCGCTTGGTCTACTGTGCAATTATCTAATCGGAGATATTTCAGAAAATTTTGTGAGTGGTTGAGAGTAATGTCCCGAGTCTGTATTTTCTGGGTTAAGTTGTATTAACCACCAGTGAGTCCAATTAAATTTTAGGATTCTAAATGCGGCGTCATATTATTTTGGTTCTAAGACCTATTAAATATCAATGATACTCGGAGCATCGAACCATTCTGTTGATGGAAGACTGTCGTCTAGCAATTATTTCGTGTTAAATTTGATTGGTATGATGAATACCTGTAATGACTTTGTGAGATTGTGTGTAAAAGTGCGCATCAACACACGTGAAGGTCATCGACCATCCCGCTAGCCGTTTAGGTCAAGTAAACTTGAGAGAAAACTTACTTCTTTAGGTCATTATCTGGCGGGGAATCACGTTCCGATTAGATACTACTTGTTTGATTAAATTTAAGGTAACTTTAAGCTGATAATTTTATTTTGTCAGGTTTTTTCTTTGTGTATTGTATTAGGCTGCATAAGTAGTTTTGTATGTAAATTTCACAGCGACTGACAGGTACCCGAGGTTAAAGCTGAAATTAGGGCAATAATTTTAGTAAACTAAATGTTCTTTTTTTGTTGCTAAATGGAAGCCACTGGTTTCATTTGATATTTTAACGCATGTAAGTTAGATAGTAAAATTTGGTAATCATAGCCTTTAATTTAAAACGCTTTGTTTTGCTGCTACAATATAAATAGTCTAAATTTATTACAGACAATGTAATAAAATTGATAATTTTATATTCACATTTATGGTTTGCGATACACATTGTC
The DNA here is from genome assembly GCA_011009095.1 of Ignelater luminosus. Lineage (NCBI taxonomy): Eukaryota > Metazoa > Arthropoda > Insecta > Coleoptera > Elateridae > Ignelater > Ignelater luminosus. The sequence continues at coordinate 88,729 of VTPC01000779.1, read as the reverse complement.
TTGTTCTATCAAAAACTTATCGTTCTTTTATGAAACTTTATTTAATTTTTTTTTCGATAAATAAACAAATTTGGATATATTTTAGTGCGTTTTACACACACATTTGTGTGTTCTGATAACGTAATACCGGTATCGTGGACCAGATATTTGAACCAATGCATGGTGCGATGAAGGAGTAGTTTTCCTTTGTTTTGTGAGCAAAAGTTTAGATTCATCATTACGACCTGGAATGATTGATGACCATCGGTTGCTTTGTCTAAATTTACAGTATAAGCTGGCTAGGCAAACCGCTGCGAATAGCTTAAACAGAAAAACATTAATTTTCTAAGATATTATAAGTTTTTAAAGTTCAGTGCATAGTGTATTTATTGATATCAAAGCGTTCTATATACGATGGTCGGTTGAAAAGTCCGTGCAAAGTCAGACAGATGGCACTACTGGCGCATATCGAGGTTATGTTTAGTTAGTAGCATCTCCTGGAAAAACACACACCAAGTTTCAGCCAGATCGGTCTAGTTCTTTGTGTTTGGTATTTGTTTGAATCGAGGAAGTCGAGTGATTTTCAAACAATGGACGAAAAAGAATTTCGTGTGTTGATTAAACATTACTTTATGACAGGCAAAACGCCTCAGGAGACTAAAGAGAAGCTTGATAAACATTATGGTGACTCTGCACTTTCGATTAGAACAGTTTATAAGTGGTTTCAGAATCTTCGGAGTGGCCATATGGGCACAAGTGACTCTGAACGTTTTGGACGCCTTGTTGAGGTTACTACTCCAGAAATCATTGATAAAATCCATGATATGGTGATGGATGACAGAAGAGTGAAGGTGCGTGAGATTGTTAGTGCTGTAGGCATCTCGAATGAACGGGTACATATTATTTTGTATCAACATTTGGACATGACAAAGCTATCCGCAAGATGGGTGCCGCGATTGCTCACGCTTGACCAAAAACGAAATCGTGTGAAGTGTTGCAAGGACGGTTAGCAGCTGTTCCAGAAGAATCGGCAGGACTTTAAACGTAGTTTCGTCACTGTGGATGAAACATGGATACATCACTACACTCCTGAGACCAAAGAACAATCTACACAATGGGTTACCAAGAAGGAATCTTCGCCAAAAAAGGCGAAGACCGTTTCTTCGGCCGGAAAGATTATGGCGACTGTCTTTTGGGATTCGCAAGGAATAATCCTCATCGACTATCTGGAAAAGGGTAAAACTATTACAGGTGCATATTATTCATCGTTAATGGACCGTTTAAAAACCGAGGTGCAAGAAAAACGCCCACGATTGGCCCACAAAAAAGTCCTTTTCCATCACGACAACGCACCAGCTCACGCCTCAGCAGTTGTGGTCGCAAAATTAATGGAAATAGGGTTCCAACTCGTTTCACATCCCCCATATTCTCCAGACTTGGCTCCCTCGGACTACTATTTGTTCCCCAATTTGAAGAAATATCTGGCGGAAAAAAGATTTAATTCAAACGCGGAGGTGATTGCAGAAACGAATGGCTATTTTTCAGACTTGGACAAATCCTATTATTCAGAAGGGATCAACAAACTAGAGCAGCATTGGACGAAGTGTATAAGCCTAAAAGGAGACTATGTTGAAAAATAAAAAAGGTTTACCCCAAACAATTAAGTAGTTTTTATTTTTGTTTTATGTTTAGAGTGTTTTCTGTGAGAAACCACACCAGGGAATGTGATAATTTGGATGAATTTTTTTTATTAAATCTCAATTTATATTTAGTTATTTTAGGACGTTTTGAGCTGCTGTGACCACGACCTTTGATCTAAACTGGCATTAAAGCTACCTTTTCCGGTTTTGTCCGTAACAACATCTGGAACTTTTTGAAGGTACAGCTTAATGAGAGTGAAGGTAACAAACAATGATTAGTACCTGATTGTGTATGTGCTTTGTGTTAGTGCCAATGTTAGAATTTGCGTATTTACCTGGTGGTCGATAATTTTATACGGGAAAGTTCTGGTAGATTTTTAAAATTTATATGTGAAAAGTGTTTAGTGTGTACCTTTTTATTAAAATTAAATAGCACAAAAATTTTATTTTGGGTTACTTTGATTGGATGTTCTTAAGTTTTTGCTTAAGAGTTTGCTGACTAGCCATAAATTTTCGGAAAGAAGTTTAAATAGAAGTGACATGTAGGTAAGTTTAAACATCACCTGGTGTCTGTAAACCAACGAACATGTCAATAACGATGCGCCAGGAGAAATAAAAAGAATAAAATCTGATAAGCGCTAAGTATTCATTAAGAGGTTTTTTTGCTGTGAAGGTCCAGATATTTGAGTTGATTTGAACATTCGTATAAAGGCAAAATTGCAAACTAAAATTGAAAAGTAAAATTATTTCTTGCAACAAGATTGGAGCTTTTGAACTATTTAGTTCGCCTTTAACTTTGTGTTTAGCCGTGGCAATACAGTATCTTCTGTCGTATTTTTATTCGGTGTCTAAAGTTCGAAAAAAAGCTGTAAGGTTTTGATATTCAACTTCCAAACTTATAGGCTCTGAAAAAACATTCCTTTTTTATTATTCCTGTCTGATAGTTACGTAAAAGAAGTTCTCCAACTAACAACTTTAAATTAAAAATTTTGAGCTTCCTAGGATAACTTAAATTTTCTCATGGTGCAATATCAGGATTTTGGTCTACTTTCCTACTTCACGAATGATTACTTAATAGTGTGATACAAATATTGAAGAGTGCTTGAGCTATTAACCTTTTTAAATTTTAGAATCTTTTAGTTTTTATATAGAATCTTGTTAATTAATAGTTAATATCTTTTTTTAATAGTCTAAATATTATGTATAATCCTGACATGACACTACTATACGTATTATTAATTTGTTCCATTTCTACTTTGGATCGATTCCAAATCTCGTCAGTAGCAGTGAGCTGCTTAGGCTTCATCATAAGGAGCTAAAGGTATGGACACTAATAAATAGAATCTTCGAAGAGACTTTCCAATACCGGAAATACGTCGAGGGAAACTTATATTTCAAATGAAAAATGCAATGAAAACCATCCAATTTTGCCTGCATATTCGAGAAACTATTTTTTAAAAATAACCTAATTTCCAACGTCTTTATAGCGCTGTCTTCTCTTCTAGACGTATTTTTCAAAACTTTTATTGAAATGTTTACGATAATTCGCCAAACTTGGAAACTTAATCAAAATATGAATCTTTAATGAACCGTAATGCCAACAAACGCATTCAAAAAATCCCGTCTTCTCTCTTCAGATTTGTTTTTTATCTTTTTACCGGATAAATCCGATTTTACTGCCTTTCTCTTAAATTAAGGTCTTACTTTATTCTGCTTTAATATAAATCCGGAAGTAGATTTTCTAGAATACACTAAATACTCCAAATTCCACCTAAACAGGTCTAATTTTAATTTAGTACCGCATTGTTTTTGTGCTACCGGCGAATTTTAACGATGTTACAAGCAATAAGTAAGATTTTCTCCCTCCTTGTAACAGCAACATAAGGAAACAACGCAAATGCAAGAAAATTAACTACTAGTATAAGAAATAACGCAAAATAAAATATTCTCGATATTTTATTTAAGAGGAATATTTTTTCCGGAACCCAATAATATTTCTTCTCTATGAACTATCAAAGTGGGCGAGGATGTGCGACAATAAAAACTATAAAACTATAACAGGGAACTTGGCAGTTCCTGTAATTTGATTTTGGAAGAAGCCGTCGAGCGAAAATTGTGGGATATTTCATTATCGATCGCTAGGCTGGCATTGGCGGAAAGAAGATAAGAAGCATTTTAAGCTCGTGATTGTGGTATATAAATGTAAAGAGACGAGTTCAGTGCTAAAGTAATGGCTTATAGGAAGCGATTTTAAAGGACACATTTATTGCTAGCTCTATTTAGATAAAAATGTAACTAGTCTTATACGAGTATTACGCTTCTCTAATAAAATACCACTAACTCGGATATATCTAGAGATTGCCTTCAAAGTGAACTTTCATGTAAAATGTCCGTTAAAAACCTGCAGTTTAGGTCGCCATTCCTGCTGATTTATGTAGCGGACTTCATTTCCTACTTCCGTGGTTCCTTCTTCTCGGTCCAGCTGTTCATTTAAGAGAGCTACCTTGAAAGCAATAAAAGAAGGTTCTATAAATAATCCAGGCCAGACTTTGCAGTTGGCACAATTCGAATAGAACTAGTCTCCGCGGAACAATTTTCACAGCGGCAATGATTTGCTTGCACATTTTATGCACCTCTCCTTATGTCCGAGGAATTCATTAATCCCTTTTGCGCCACGTAGTTAAATTGGCTAGACCCATAAGGTTATTTACTCAGAATTTTAAACAATATTATGGCATTAGAAAGTTTGAGTTTTATACCACACAGTACTATACAAATCAATTTTCAAAATTTAGGTTAATCCCTCTTCTTAGCTGCGACTATATACCATAACAAAATTTATATCTTCTGGTCCATTTATTTGAAATATTTGCCAAAACTCTCTAAAAGAACCATTTTCATTGTATACCGAGCGGTTTTTTCAATTGGCATTGTGCATTCTATTTGTTAGGAATGTTGTGGTTTCGTTTTACTTTTTACCTCTAAGATTGTAAGATACATACTTTTTTTTTTTAATTTTCTTTTGCAAAATAAAGGATTAGACTAGAAATTTGTCAGATTTTACCGATCAAAGTTGCACAATGTGTTAATTTGTAACAATTTTAGGTTTATGCAATTATGGGTAATAATAAAATTTCATTAGTCAGGATTTAGGCTGATGAAAAACTACTTACTGTTTTTCTTTAGAAGAAATATACTAAGTTTAATAATAACTAAGAATTACAGAGATGTTTGTTATGATGCTAGATCAAAATACATCTTTAATGCACCGGTTATTAAAAAGGTCACTTTTGTTATCCTATTATTCCTTCAAAAAACTTAATCTACCCTAGTAGAGGTAGGGGATTTTCTCTTTCATGGCATGAATTATTTCATGATTATACTCAATAACTGATTCCATTATAAGCTGAGACCTCTGCTTGCCGCAGAGTGGTATCTTGTACTACCGCCAATGGAGTAGATAGAGGCTTGCTGCTAGAAAGCAGCTTGCACAATCTAAGACTAACTCTTTGGCTGGGCCGTGAGTCCTGTAAAATGTTAAGAATCCTAAAAGTCCCTCAAATATTCCTCACTAGGACAAAAGTGGGTTACCTCCAAAGCTACTAGAGGCAATAAAGCTTCCCAAATGGTTAACAACTGTATATTCCAATCAACACAAAATCAAATCAGATAAGACAAGTACAAGTAAATTAAAATAAATAGTAGACTGTTGTAAACCTAGATTGAAGTCATTGGCTAGCAAAGTTTAAGAGGCACAATAGTCTTTTGAGTAGCCAGCAAACACAATACTCTTCTAACGTGTCAAGTCAAAAGGTATTATAATCTGGCAGGTGTTCGGAAGAATCGAAATTGCTAGGTTGTTTACCATAAACGCAAAAATAAAATAAAAAGCAACTTGACCTAGAAACTGTCTCTTTAGGATAACAGAAAACTTTTAAGTTTGCCAGTATAAAAACTGTTTTGCTGTATAGAAAACGCCCCGTGTACTTAGTGTGTCAATAATCAACTAAAATTGACACGTAATGATTTTTCAAATAAACATAACAATTAATAATAATTGATAATAATTAAAAACTCACTTAACCTAATCTACACTACATTCTAGTGTAGCAGTAGTAGTAATTTAGCATGGAAACAAATTACAGAAATAGACATGCATAATTAACCTCACAGTCTATATTCTACAATTATTAACTTTAATTAATTCTGATAGCTATCTAATAAAGTGCCGGGAGTCGAAGCTGAGTCTCCTAGCTGCTAGCCAAATATTCAAGTGTCTGGGAAAAATGATGAGGCCTTTAAAAAGCCTTCACTTCCTTGGGTGTACCAAACCTACTCAGTACAAAGGTTTAGAAATTTAGAAAAGAATTAAACAGCTTGACTGAGTAGCAAGGGTGTTGGACAGTTAAAATCGCCCAAACTCCACATAATGGTGTCTTGATTTTTACTGCGATGTCAGATTATTTAGTGTATTTTCTTAAGTATTCATCAATTTGTTACTGCCTGTGCTCTTTAAGCTAGCATATCAATACAAATTGAAACTTGAATCGCTCCAAATTGCTTGAGATATTCGAATGATTTAAGATGAATCTCGGAGACCATCTGCTAGTCTGTGAACATGTACCAGGTGTATACCTATGAAATGAGACTTTCAGCTATTAGACCACAGATGTCGCTAGGAGTATTTTTAAACTGTCCCAAATGTCTTATTTTTTTCGTCTGTCATCTGTCAACAATATTCAATTCATTGTTTGTGATGTTTCATACAACAACGCATTTTCTTCGCTCTTAAAAATGTCAAATTTCGTGCCTTCAAACTACGATTTGCGGAAATCGTTGATTTTCTGTTATCAATTGAAGAAAAACGCTTCTCAAGCTCATCAAATGCTTATAGAGCTTACGGTGGACATGCTCTAAGCAGAGCACAGTGCTTCAGGTGGTTTGAAAAATTCCGAAGTGGTGATTTTAGCGTGGAGAACGAGGAACGTGGCCGGCCACCGAAAAAGTTTGAGGACACCGAATTGCAAGCATTGTTGAATGAAGATGATGGTCAAACGCAAGAAATGATGGCAGAGCAGTTGGGAGTGACCCAAAAAACCATTTGCAAACGTTTGAAAGACATGGGCATGATTTTAAAGGTCGGAAGATGGGTGCCGCATGAACTGACTGAAAGGCAGCAAGAGAACCGAAAAACCACTTGTGAAATGCTGCTCTCCCGGTTCAAAAGGAAGTCTTTTTTGCATCGAATCGTTACGGGTGATGAAAAATGGGTGTATTTCTCCAATCCCAAGCGTAAACGATCGTATGGTCCGCCCGGCCACAAGCCAAAATCAACGGCCAAACCAAATCGCTTCGGCCGCAAGGCAATGCTGTGTGTTTTCTGGGATCAGCATGGTATGATTTGGTACGAGCTATTAAAACCAGGTGAAACAGTTGACGGTGCACGCTACCAACGACAATTGGCCGATTTGAACAGCGCTATACATCTAAAACGCCCAGAATATGCCGATCGGCGTCACAAAGTAATTTTTCTTGATGACAATGCACCACCACATCGAACAAGAGCGACCCGGGAATTGGTGGAGACGTACGATTGGGAACCGCTGGTGCATGCGGCTTACTCACCAGACTTGGCGCTTTCCGATTATCATTTGTTTGCATCGATGGGCCACGCACTTTCCGAGCAGCGCTTCAATTCTCACGAAGAAGCCAAAAAATGGCTCGATGATTGGTTTGCGGCCAAAGACGGCCAATTTTTTTGGCGCGGCATTCACAAATTGCCTGAGAGATGGGTAAAATGTGTCGCTAGCGATGGCTATTATTTTGAAGATTAAATTTGTAACCATTTTTTGTTAATAAACGTTTAAAATTGAAAAGAAAAGTCTCATTTCCCACAGGTATTCGTCCAGATTTAATAAAATTTTCCTTTGTATTTAATTAAATTGCTTTCACAAGAAACTCCATTTTCTCCCAGGAAAGAGAATCTGCACATCAGCAGCTATTAGACTTCATATAAATTGCCGTCTACCAAAAACCATCGTACTGGTATATTCGAACAAAATCTGAGTCATAGGCAGAAAAACCAAATTTAGATAAGAAAGGAGAAGACCCAAAAACAAATAAAAATTAGAATCTAAAATGGATACAAATAATTAGAACAAACCTGAGAATTTAGAGGAAAAAATTAAAATCTTTGACAAGGCCTCTATTACATCAGTGAATTCTCACACCAAATAAGCTACTTCAAAGAAGTTTACTTGAGAGAGGGGGGTTTAAAATGCAGCACAACTTAGATTTATAGAATGTGTAACATTATCTGAAGTTACAGAAATGTAAGAAATTTTAGATCAAAGACTTTTCAACCCAATTTATAGTACATTGCAACAGTTGAAATGCTTTGGTGTTGCATAGAAATCAGGTCAGTGGATTTATTTAGATTTTATTGTTGCTCTAGTACTGTTTTGATTTTCTTGTACTTTTATATCGAAAACTATGTCGTATAAAATATTATCTATGTTCTCATTCTTGCTTAATCGTCTTTTCTTTATTGTAAGGTAGGTTAGAAAAATGCAGCCAAACCATAACGTAATGTCTAAGTTCAATGGAAGAACTCTGATTTTAGCTATGTAATTTCCATGTTGAACTTCTCTTTTATTTTGTTTTGCAAAATACTTATGCTTATGCACCAATGAATCTGCTATCTTCAATGTAAAATTTCAACACGATTATTCTCAACATAGCTGATTTGTTGTCACGTGTAAGATGTAAAGACGCACTATGAATAGTAAACAGATTTAGTAGATATAAACCAAAGAAGAGCTTTGTCACGATTTGTAACAGTCACTTTATCCGTTCCTGTTACATCATTATGGGTTTTTTAACTTTGAGTCGCGGGTGCTAAATTTCCCGTTAATTTCCGTTCACTTACTATTTTAGCTCGAATTCAAAATTCTTTCCTGTTGATTAATTTAATTCTGATAGTGGAACGCTGGGTATAATTATTTCAAAGATTGCATTTAATTCTTCGCATTGGAAATTTGAATGTTTTATTATAGCTTTCCCGTCAGGGGTGTTAGCTTCTAGAATTTCTGAATTAGAAGACTGTGAATAGATGTTCTTCCGGATATGGATGCTGATTTTTTATATCCGCTTGAGGGTTATATCACGGTTTTCTGCCGTTTTTTTATTGAGTTTCTCATTACTTCTTCTAATCAGATTTCTTTATTTAAAGCCCTAGATAGGATTTATCCTTGTCTAGAAATTTAATTTTCTTCCTACGTTTATCCCATAAACCGCTTGATTTGACTCTTGGGGGAATGGAGAGATTGACTTGCGACAGACGAGAAACGACCAGCGCTTGTGTTGCGCGCTAAGTCTTGTTCTTTCGAATTTAATTTCGAGTAAGTGCGAAAAAAAACCCTAATTGTGGGGTAAGTTTCCTAATTTTGTTGCATCCCTGTTTCCATCATTGCTGTCTACGGTTTTCTTTTATCCCGGAATACCATCCTGGAGGTTGGAAGTCCTCGTTGTCATTTATGGAGGCTTAAATTGGTAAACTAGTCGTTCCGATACAGCAGCTCTTGAGATTTGAGATGTACGCTTCTATCTGGATCCTTGGAAGGAATTAGTACTCTATCCCACCTTCAAATCTTGTAACTTCACAATAAATAGTTCCGTGTTTAACAATTATTTTTTTAAAAATTGGAAGAAAAGATTTTTCCGTCTTAAAGTCCATCTGGGAATTTTATAACTTTGTAATTTAGAAAAAAAAAAGAATGAAGAAGACAATCTGAGGCAGATATAACTCTGGCTTATCCCTCGTAATAAATGTAACTACAGGTTCTAACTTTTTATTTTAAACGAGGTTTTGTGAGTAAATTCTATGTTTGACTACACATTTGAAGAAATTTATTTTAGATTAAGTTTTTTATACTCAATCTCGAATCTGAATTGAATAAATTTGTTTGTGTGGAATATTCTTGCTTTTCTTAGGGTTTCACCTTCATAATAATTCCGGCCGGAGGCAACATGAAGATGAAGATATGTTGGTAAGAACTATAAAAATATTTTTTCAATTTATGTATCCGAACTGGGTTGAGTGTTTTTTTGGTTGTCGTAGCTCTATTAAAAATTTTTTTTGAACTTAAAGATTTTTGTTCTCCAAATTTTTCTTAGTTACAGAAGTCATTAAATATTTTTTATTTAGGCTTTGTCTGATAGAGATTATAATTTGACTTTCAATATATTTTTCATATTTCATAAACTTTTTATTTTGAAGAATTTGTTAAATCTTTTACGTTGGTTTTGTACCTAGAGTCAATAAGCTATTCGAGTGGACAGGCTCGATAAAAATATTTGCTATAAAAATTTACTTCACCTTGAATTATTGTAACTGTATTTTAAATTCTTATAAAAAATAAATTTAACCATTTTATTTCTGTATAATTTCCAGGGGTTTTTGTTGGGGTTGTATTAGTAAAAGAAAATCAGACAGAAAAACTGTATTTTGTTAAAAAATCATTTTTTTTATAATTTTCTGTAAGTATAGTTTTGTGTATTTATTAAAATTTTTTTAATCATGTAAAATTTATTAAATTCAATTTAGATGTAACAAATTTTGTCAAGGTGCCCAATTTTTTGTGTTTTCCTTATAAGCATAACTATGTAAGTTAATATATTTGTACGCTTAATTATTTGTTGTGTTTTATTATGTTATCACCCTCAAAAATCCACGCTCAAGACCACCCCTGAGTTCAGCCGCCCTAGGGCATAAGAGTCCTAGTTTTTTTTAATTTTAATTTGCAACGGAAGGCCACGTTGCAGATTATAAATTCTATGAAAAATTTAATCGTTCCAATTCATTACTTAATTACCATGGTTTTTGTTGACACGTAGCCAGAACTAGTTATGTCTATGTTTGTTCATTTGCTGTTTTTCAAAATTGTTTAAAATTTTCTATTTTTATACATAGTCATCATTACCCTAAATTCTAAAATTATTTTGCAGTCTGAACATTCTATTCATATGTCTTAGTTCAACATCACTATGTGTGAGTATTGAAGGAAGGATATTTTAGGTGAGTCTTCCTATTTAAAAGTAACAGCGAATAGATGAAGATTGCAAAAGTGTACAGAAGTGGAGTATAATATGTTAGGCCCAAGGTAATTTTCTTTTGCATGACTCTAACGCTTTGTTTTTTTTCAATTTGGGAGTACCCAAAGCCATAACGTAATTATATTCCTCTTCTATTTTTTACGCTTTCAATAGATATTTATTATTGCTAATGGAAAGCGGAAACATCAGGATGGCGTAAGGTTGAAAATAATTAGAGATCAAAACGTCATTAGTTTTGTAGATAACTAGCTAGACCGCATAACCTACTGAGAGAATTCAGAGAAATCTGTCTGGCCAGGCAAATCACAAATTAGAAATGCGGTTTTAATTCTATCAAAATCTTTAGCAAATCGAATCTAAATTATTTCAGCCTCTAGTGTTGTAAGAAATATAGTTGCTAATATGTGGTTTTATCATAAATTTCGTACAGACAATTTTTTTAAAATAAATAGTAATCAATTAAAGAGCTAGTCAAACAAGTTTTGCATTGACAAATATCTGTCTTATACCATTCTTTCTGTTTAAATAATCATCTGAATGTTAATAATTTAAACAGACCTTTTTAAATTAGAAAGCAAAAAGAAGGTTTTCAACTAAATTGTACAATGTTGCTGATGTTTCCTAAAAAAGTAAATTTAAAAGTTAGAATTATTTTTCTTACAAAACAGTTTTAGGTAAATATTTACATTCGAGGGTTTACGTCTACATACTTTCTTTATACGAGGGTTGCTATTTATATTTCTGGCCTGACACTGACTGTTTCCAGGCGTCAGCTGACATTTCCGGTGTAAACTTTACATTGTTGAACATAACCTCAACCACAACATTTTGTCATTTGAGTGCGATTAGTGTTGTTTGCAGTTAATTGAAAAATGCATTCTCCAGTAAAAAATGGAATTGACCCGTGAACACTTTCGTGCAATTATTTTTCATAACTTTCGACGTGGATTATCACGACAAGAGTGCATCAATGAACTTAATACATTATATAGCGATGAAGCTCCATCCTACAGCACTGTAAAAAACTGGTCTAATGAATTCAAACGTGGCCGATGTTCACTCCAGGACGAAATCCGTGAAGGCCGTCCAAAATTTGTCGTTGTGGCTGAAAATATCGATGCTGTGCGTGAACTGATTAAACAAGATCGTCATGTGACATACCGTGAGATTGAGGCATCTTTGGGCATTAGTATGACTAGCATCAACAAGATATTACATGATCATTTGGCCGTAAAAAAATTTGTTCCCGTTGGATTCCGCATAACCTGACCAATGCTCAAAAGAAGGCTCGCGTCGACTGGTGCATTAAAATGTTGAAAAAATTTGCGAAAGGTGCATCAAAGGCTGTGTATAACATCTGCACAGGTGACGAACCATGGATCTACGCATATGACCCCGAAACAAAACAGCAATCAACTGTGTGGGTCTTTCAAGACGAGCCAAATCCAACAAAAGTTGTTCGCGGAAGAAGCACATCGAAGCAAATGGTTGCCTGTTTCTTTGGCATTACCGGTCATGTGGCAACAGTGGCGTTAGAGCAACGTAAGACGGTCAACTCTGAATGGTACACAATCATTTGTTTGCCAGAAGTCATTGGAGAAATTCGGAAAACTTCAAAGAAGAGGCGAATCATTCTTCATCATGACAATGCAAGCTCTCACACCGCTGCTCAAACAATTGAATATTTAACCAGCCAGAAGGTCGAGTTGATGGGCCATCCACCATACAGCCCTGATTTGGCACCCAATGACTTCTTTTTATTCCCGTACATCAAAAACAAACTGCGTGGTCAACGATTTTCAACACCAGAAGAAGCCGTTTTTTGTTTCAAAACGCATATTTTGGAGCTGCCTCAAACAGAGTGGAAAAAGTGCTTCGAAAATTGGTTCAAACGCATGGAAAAGTGTATCAATTCTTAATGGAGAATATTGTAAAAAACAATAAAACCAGTTTCGATCATAAATACTTGTTTTTTCATTGTTAGGCCAGAAATATAAATAGCAACCCTCGTACTGACAAAAATATAAAACCCTTCGTGTAGGTTTATCAACTTTTAATAAATATTCTATAACTGTCAGTGCCTACTTTTATTTTAAATTTATAATATTCATCCAAATTCGTAATTAAAAAGTTTTAGCCGTTTTACATTGTTATTGATATTATACTCTTTTTTTTTTCTTAAGAACACGTAATTTTATATCAAAGATACAATAAACAGCATCCCTTCCCCTGTTGATCACAACATTCAGAGTAACATGAACCTACCTTTGTCACTCTAACGACGCTTCACTATTTACCTGCAGCAAATAAACCAAATTTTATTCAAAGAAGATACTAAACTTGAATTAATATCAACACATTTATTAAACAAATGACAGGTATCGGAATTGCATTTTAAACTTGAAATGAACCAGCACCTTGAAAAGGTTATTCGTTAAGGGTTTCAAAACACTTAATTCTCCAACGCTTTTCTCTGTGTATAATAAAGTTGATTTGTATTACGCGAACATTTTCATAACGTATAAAACTGAAACTTTCCGCAACGAATGTTCTTTCATTTATTTAATTAAAAATATGAAACATCATTAAAATGCCTCTTCTTCCTTCGAAAATCACATGACATCTAATGTGTTGTAAACATTTCTAATGATAGTCATAATTTCATTATATACTGGTTATTTAATTTATAAAATTAATTAACAGTTTCATGAAATTTAAAACCACATTTTACTGATAATGTCTTATATGTTACTATTGTGCAGAGATGTCTTTAGAAGTTACATCTTCTCTTCTTTAAAAAAGACAATTAAAAATCGATAGAGCTCTGTTCTGCAGCACAAGTTAATTCTAATCATATTCTTAATAAGCATAAAATGGTTTCGGTTGTTCACTAAAAGTTCTATTAATTATGCAAATGTAACTTCTAAAGCTACAAACTTTACGTTGAAGCACCCAAATTGCATTACACATAGTTGGGAAACAAATGGATTACACATCTACTATGCAAATGAATGGAAGAACACGTAAGCTACTTGAATTGTATTCCCTAAAATTAAACATTGTGTAAAATATTTTAACAAGAATATTTATATAAATTTATTTTGTACTACAACTTAATCACGTTAGCAGAAAATAGAACTTGCTTTAAAAACATCAAACTTTGTGCGTACCTACTACTGTAAGAAATTACCAACGTGGGAGATTTGAAATGGAAAAGCGACATCAAAACACTCATCTGTAGAGGTCAGACATGGTTACTGAATTAGAGAGAGAAACGTGAAAAGCAATTACATAGCAAGCTAAGTAAGACATTACTGTTACACAGTACATTACAAGACAAATTATTACCTCATTACGTTGGAAAGCAACATTTTTGCGGTCATATTTATACCTCATTTAGAAACAAAAATAACGTTTAGGATTGCTTTTAATCTACTCCTTTTAAAATTTGCATGAATATATAAAATAAAATAATTAATAGACGTTTTTTATTATTGGTACACAAAATTATTTTTTAGTAGGACACTTTTAATCTTTTAGAATAGAAGATGGCAGCACTCGTAAATAAAAGCTACTGAATTTCGTTGTTCATCTGTTGACAGTTACTCACCAAAGTTTCAGCCATTTTGGACGCGCAGTTTTTATGTAACAGTCGTTTGAGTGAGTTTTTTTGTGAAAATGGACAAAATCGAGTATCGAGCTGTCATTAAATATTTGTTTTTGAAAGGCAATACGCCTTCGCAAATAAAAGATGAATTGGATTCTGTGTATGGGGACTCTGCACCATTATTTACCACAGTGAAATTTTGGGCTGCTGAATTTAAACGTGGCCGTAAGAGCTTGGGAGACGATGAACGTTCGGGACGTCCAAAAACTGCAACTACCGACGAAAACATCGCCAAAGTTCACCAAATGGTGCTAGACGACCGCCGAATTAAAGTGAGAGAGATAGCAGAGGTTATGAACATGTCAAAAGAACGTGTTTGTCACATATTAAATCAACATTTAGGCATGAGAAAGCTGTCCGCGCGTTGGGTACCGCGTTTGCTCACGTTAGACCAAAAACGTGTTCGAATGAATATTTCCAACGCTCTTTTGGCGCAGTTTAGGCGAAATAAATCCGAGTTTTGGCGCCGATTAATTACTGTAGATGAAACTTGGATACACCATTATACGCCCGAAACAAAAATACAGTCCAAACAGTGGACTGCAAAAGGGGAACCGGCTCCAAAAAAAGCAAAAACTGTTTTTTCGGCTGGGAAAGTGATGGCGACTGTTTTTTTGGGATAGTCATGGAGTTATTTTAATCGATTATCTTCAAAAAGGAAAAACCATTACAGGAGCATACTATGCATCATTACTTGACAAGCTGAAGGCAGAACTTGCAAAAAAACGGCCACATTTGCAGAAAAAGAAAATCCTATTTCACCAAGACAACGCACCGTCTCACACCTCAGCGGTTGCCTTGGCAAAAATCCACGAATTACGGTTTGAACTGCTTGACCATCCGTCTTACTCACCAGATCTAGCCCGAAGCGACTTCTTTTTGTTCCCTCATCTAAAAATTGCGCTCGGAGGACAAAGATTTTCGTCAAATGAAGAGGCAATCACCTTCGTGAACAATTATTTTGCAGAGAAAAATGCCGAGTACTATTTGGACGGGTTACAGAGATGGGAGCATCGCTGGGAGAAGTGTGTAGAGTTACAAGGAGACTATGTTAAAAAATAAAAAAAAAATTTCAGAAAAAATATCTTGTATCTTTGTTAGGTCGGAAACGTTTCAGACCACCCTCGTAGCTCCAAAGTACAATTAGACATTCCGAAAATGAAATTTCGTTGTCATCATCCAGTTAAGTGCAAATGAATTACGTACAAGTAGGTAATGTAATCGTGTAGGAATCCATGAGTCACACCACCATAGCACCAATCGAATAATGAATTTATAAAATATTCTCATTTGCAATAAAAATATTAAAAGTGTCATTAAGAAAAACAAGTTTTGAATATATGGTGACGAAGATGGGGCAACAATAAACTCAAAATAATTCTATTGTGTTTTAAGTTTCTTTTCTAATAAATCACATCAAATATTCCGTTAAAAGCTTGTGATTATTATTATCGGATTTACAATAAAAATGTAACATAATTATCTGATACTGTATAACATCATATGGCTATATTAATATTTAAAATAATCTTAAGAAGGATTCTTAAATTTTCACTTTTAAATATCAAAAAACACGTTTTAAATTAGTACTGAAAAAAAATTAGAGACGATTATATAAAAATTTATTGACATTGATAATCTATAGCAATATATCCTTCATCATGATATAAAAAACAAAAAAATGTAACTCTCTTCGGCTTTTAATTGTCAATTCTGATTGATTTACATAAAAGTAAAACAGAAGGCCTAATTCCAAAACAAAGAAAAATTAAATTTCTATTCTTTCTCGCTTAATAACAATATAAAACAAAAAATTCATAATAATATTTAAGTTCGGGTATTTGAATTTACCCCGCAATACCGGATTTAAAACAAACATGAACTTTACTATCAAATAAGAGCCTTTCATAGATTTTCTAATACACACACGTGTAGTATAAATATTTGTATGTGTACAGCCAAACTAACAAACAAAAACAGACAAAAAGGTCAATTTTTTTTCCTTAAGTATACAGAAGCCCAGTTCTACCTCAAACATTTACCCATGTTTTCTAATAAATAGGATCGGCTTTATTCCTATGTGGTATGTTTCTATTTGTGGTAGATTTTAAGAGAATTTACAAGTGAAAACGACAGGTAAACTTGTTTACTAAGTTACATTCAAGTATTTGTCTTCACTGGATATTTACAGACTAAGCAGTAATAAGACAGACAAATTAATATTTCAAGGTTCAGAAAAATTTAGAATCGTCAAAGGGTCAAGCCACTCAGTGACCTCGATAAGCTCAGAACTCTAATAAAATAGTTCAAACGATAGAGAAAGTTTAACAATTCAAGAAACTAATAAAGCCTGTCTCGTTGACAAAAATACATAGTTCTGATGGCCGACGACAATGGGAATTTTTCCAACGAACACTATTTTAAGCAAATATGAAACTTAAACCTAGTTATTTAAACTAAGGCAAAGATTGATTTGACATACTCTAGCAATCTTAATTTGATACGTACTCGACAATTTGGGAGACGTTGACAATAACCTTATCTACTTCTGAAACCACATTTTGTTGTTTTGAAAATTTCTAAAAAATCCTTGCGCAACCTGCAACGTGACCTTGCTTTACAATTTTAAATTAACTTTAGATAACTAGGATTTCTGTGGTCCTAGGCCGATTAAGCACAGTAGGTTTCCTTAAGCCCAAATAAGTTGGTTATACATAGAATAGAACACAATAAATGTATTAAATTGTATATGAGAATGACATCCAAATAAGAAGTCATAACAAAAAATTGATCTTTAGCGCCTTTAAGAGGATTTTTACAGAAAAAAAGAAATTTAATTAAATTTCACAAATTATGTACAATATTAAAAATGAATAATAAGAAATTTAAACAATCAAATCATAAAATTTTAAATGCATTTACAAATACGTTATCAAACAATTCAAAAAGATTTTTATAGAATATTAAGAAAATAGTTAGATTTTATCAACTATGAACACTGGATACCATAATCTATAATGCAAACGCAAAATTATGAAAATTCAATTTTTACAAAACGAAGTATACAAAAATTTAAAGTTATGCATTTAGAAATAGAACAGATCTGCCCGTCTGACGAAGCTGCAAAAAAACTAAAGAACTGGGACAAAAAATTTCAATCTAAGGCTAGAAAAAAATTGTAACTTTAAAAGCAAAAATTTATAACATGGTCTACAACAGTTCAGTTATTCTCTAAAATTATTATATTTTTTAGTTGAACTACAAAGAAAACAAAATATTATACATCAAAAGAAAACCAATATAAAAATGTGGGAGTGATTGGTATCAAAATCCTCCCTAGACTATTTAGATAGTAAACTCTAAATTTTTTAATGCATTTTAAATTAAATTAAACATTGAAAGCAATTAAATCGAATCTTCTAGACCAGCGAATTTAAGATGAAAGTCATCTTGACTCTGATGCTGGCGGTGGATGTCCCTCAAGAATCTAGACTGAACAAGTTGTGTAACCTCTGGTGAATCTATGATAAAGAGCCAGTCAATTAACTGGAGATCCCAACGTAAGAATGTAATAAAGT
This sequence comes from Ignelater luminosus, assembly GCA_011009095.1. Taxonomy (NCBI): domain Eukaryota; kingdom Metazoa; phylum Arthropoda; class Insecta; order Coleoptera; family Elateridae; genus Ignelater; species Ignelater luminosus. Next base: position 70,751 of record VTPC01000779.1, on the reverse strand, counting down.
CTTGGGTAAAAGGTGAAGCAATGAAACTACCAGGAAACTGAACCGGAAAAAACAACAATCATCATTCAAGAATACAACACAAAAAAAAACTTACCCCCTAAGTATAGGACTAGAATCTAAACACACTCTGGTAGCGCATGGTTTGCCTTCTCAAGGCGGTTCTCCGCTCCGTACTCGAAAAGGTCGTACCACCTATCCACAATTTCAATTTTATTCCCAGGAAAATTTTAAATTTTAAATTAAAAGAACAAAAACCCCCTATCAAGGGCGCCCAATTCAAAATCAGTTACTAACCAAGGATTCTAAGATCAAATACCATTCACGGGGAGCAATTTAGTGACAGCTGTTTGAATTTAAAAACTTCCCCAAAAAGTAACTTAATGTTGAAATGAATTATATCCCGTGTTTCCCTAGCCATATTAATAAAAATTTGCAAAAGTTTGTCAAATGAAAAAAGTTAGAAGAGGACTTTAAAAGAATATAACCCAGTATCTCAGAGTGCAGTGCTAAGTATCAAACAACTCTCCACATGATAGAAAACTACTAAACAAATACGAAAACACACTGAAAGCCCGGATTGAACAAGACATGGAACGGTGACAAAAAAGTGACCGTTACAAAGTATAAATGATTTTAAAACAATCAGCAGTGAATATTACATTTTAAAAATTAAAATTCTGCAAACTTTTAATAAATTATTGAATGATGGTTACAGTTTCGGCAAATTAACTGATAAAAAAATCTTCGGACTGGTTGAAAATCCAGGTTTAACTTGTACACAGTCTTTGCTGATGCTTTCGTAAGATCAAACTTATCATATTTACTAAGAAAGTACAAAAAGCAATACTTAATATTGGTTTGTATGATACAAAACTAGCATTTGTTGCGGTTATTCTGCACTGAAAAGATCAATAAGATTGAAACAGCTGTCTGCAGATACAGTGGCCAATGCTTACATAATTCTCAAACTGTTGTGGAGGATTACATGCCTGGATTTGTCTTTATAAATAATAATTTTCAATTACATGTACTTCGGATTGATCTTAATACAGTCTTAACTGTCAGTCTTAATTCTCATATCAAAATATGCAGTATTATACTGTTAAGACCTCTAATGCTTCTAACATCTGACAGATAAATAGCTAGACACTTTTATTTGTATCTGGTTCAAAATGTTGACAATCAAAATCCTAACATTCAAAATTCCGAAAAGTCGAAATCCCTACGATCAAAATCCCGACAGATCTAAATCCCGCTAAGTTAAAATCCCGACATATAGTTGGAGTCAAAATGTAAGATTTATAAGGTAGATTATTTCACTACTAACACTTGTCAACCTAGCCTAACCTGACCTAACCTAACAAGCTCTTCATACAGAAGTTACTCAGAGTCACACACAAATGCTCACAACTAGATAAGAAATGAACGAAGAATCGGGTAAGTATTGGTCAAATCAGGTAGGTACCCTAAAGGCCAACTGTTGATTGCCATTTTTGCTTGACAAGTGTTGGTGGTGAAATAATTTACCTTAAAAACTTGCATTTTGACTTTTAATATTTGTCGAGATTTTGACTTGTCGGGATTTTGAATGTTGGGATTTTGATTGTCTGGATTTTGATTGTCGGAATTTTAGACGAATCCGCTTTTATTTACAATAATGTTTACAATAGTACGAAAATATTGTGGTGAAACATTATTAGAAGTGAGGCAGAATTTCGTCCTGGGTACTATATGATTTTATCATGAGTACTATTTGCATTAATCATGCCAAGTAGCATATAAAGACCAGTAGCTATGTTGCAAATACCTTCAAATTTTCTTTTCTACCAAAATTAGTAAAGGACACATTTTTCAAAAGTTTTGGTGCAAATTGAGGAAGACGGCCATCGAAACGCTATGAAAATCTTGATAAATGCAATAACACAGATAACGTTGTGGTTAATATAGATTTTGTCATTTGTATACTAACTTTATTGATCGCGTCAAGTACCATATTAAGAACAACTTTAAATGATGTCAACTTTCTTTTTTATTCTCTCGTACATAATTTACAGTTGAAGTTTTCTTTTTGGGTGGGTAACTTATAATGCTTCGGTAATATTTTGTAATGTTATTTTAAAATTCGCACTAAATCCGCCCCTGTTTTTCAATTTCGTTCGGATATTTGTCTTCTTGACGCGCAATATCTAAATTGTTTCATTAAACGAATATTTGTTATAATGTTATTTTAAAGAATTAATATTTTTGTGGTCTCGACACCTAGACTCCAGTAGACGTGTCTTTCGTTGATTTCCAATATCAAGTGCCCAGAATCATTAGTTGCAATACTGCAGTCTTACAGTCTCGGGGAAGTCAAATTTAAACTCTTAGTAAAAAAAGAGATCGGACTGGAGAAATCGTAATTTCTTCGTGTCAGAGACGCGCAATAGTCGCGGAAGAAAGTGGTTTGTTTGCCAACAGCAAGGCTTATAAGTTTCGTTATCGTGGGGAATGTATAACCCAAATATAATTACGCTGGTGTCCTCCAGGAAGCAGAAATTGTAGAGGGTAGGAACGCAACCATTTTGGCCCCGTTGGTGTAGCATCTGTGTGTATACTACATTTTGGAAGCTCCGCAAAATTTTAATAGTGCTTGAGACTCAGTGATTTTCGTTTATAAAATTGTGTGTAAACGCCTGGATTTTGTTCTTATGTTTTTTTGTGATTAACGTAAAATAAGTGGTTGATATTCGAACTTAAAGTATTCTCAATTATTGGATCTAGCTGCCTTTCGTCGGAAAACAGAGGTCTGCACATGCCTTCTGGAAGAAAGAATTCCTGTATGAGTAAGAAAGAAAACCTGCTATGTTTTATTATATGAATTTTAATGTTTAAAGACTAGGAGAACGTCGAACTTTGTGAAATATTTTATACGAAAACTTTGCTTAGACAGGATCAGTTTCGTATTGTTTTATTGAATCATAATTTTTACAAGTAACTTTTTAACTAATTTGTAACAGGAACGTTCCCAGGTAATTTTAGCTGGTGTTTGATAAATTGTTGCAACAAAATTACTAACTTGGCAATCATTCCTTTGTTCTTAAATGTAATGTTCAGTTGTCAATATTTAACAATTTATGGTCAAGTTTACCTTAGTCGGGTTAATTAATATTTGAATTTTAATCTTTTGTGTTCTATTTTAAAATTTTAACGTAACAGAATCATTTCGCTTTGTTTATTGTAATAATTTGTTTTTCTTATAGTTTGTTTCTGTTTTTTTATTATTTTATCGACTCTATTCTCCAAACAGAAATTGATTTATGCCTCTTATTGATATTCTTTTGTAGTGTTATTTTGTTATTGTTTTTGAATTTTTGTTTGTGTGTGTTTGACTCATTTTTTTTATTATCATTATTGTTTTAATAAATGTAAGTAAGGTCGACTTCTTGTATTTTTGTTTTTGTAAGTGGATCTCTGGTCCAGGCGAAGTAGCTTAATTTCATTATTTTGTTCTTTTGGCTATCAAAAAGCACGTAGTGTATATTCCAAATTTCAATTCTAGACTAGATATCTTTGCTCAAGAGAGGAGTAAATATTGAATTGGCATTTCTCTCTTGTATCGTTTTAAAAGAAGGAAGTCTTCAGAGGACTTCTTTAGCAAAATTAAGTCAGACAAATCAAGTGCTTATACAGTGTTTATTTTGTGTATTGAGTCTCATTGGTGAAACGTCAGAGCGAGTTTTAATAGAGCTTCCACGAGGTAAGTTACACACAGGGTGAGGTTTCGTAAGAGGCCTATATACAGGGTGTCGGATTCACGAGTAGTCGCGTGGCCGACCATCAGAACCCTTAGATCTACGACTGCTGGCGCCCTCTTTTACGACCATCTATTAGTTTAATAAGAGTTTTGGAAAACGGTGAGCTTCTCTTTGTGAGAGATTACCTAAGTTTATTTGAGAATCCACCCCATCTGCGGCATGAGCTACGGGATTTAACATCTATCATTGGTCTGGACGGGACTTGTGCATACTTTTGAGCATCTTCCCGTTACAATTTTTCAGCTTATAATACTTTGTTCAATGCCGGTATTATTTATTTTAACTTAATGTTTAATTTTAGTCAACCTAGTAAAATGTACTAAATATCTTAAGTTATCCGCCGTATTGTAATTATAATGTACATATGTATTAAAAATGAATCGTTGGCCATTGAGCGGTTCCGACAGCGTTGGTTCAATTCCGTCTTGATCCTTCCCCGTACTTGTGGAATTGATTGTCTCCGTTGGCTGTTAAGCAATTCCGGCGGTTGACGACTCACAAGAACGGTTTTGCGGCATTTTTTTGCTGTTGAGCAGTTCCGATAGCGCTGGAGAGCATCCGGCTGTCCTACTGGGATTGTATCGTATAGGAGCAGCCGTCCTGCTCGGAACATAAATCGACATTCCTCTAATTACCCCGTTACCTTATACTTTGCATTCCGCTTGGCTTGCACACCATAATAGCTAAACACTCATATTGGTGTAGAAGTAATAATTTTTACCTGTTACAGGATTTTAGTTTTTAAATTAATCTTTCGTCTTCCAAGACGTCGATTTCATCTTATTGCCGTTTCAGACTGTTATCTTCCCGTCCTGTATATACCTTTACCGATACGTATCGGTTGCCGTTAATTGGTTTTTTGTTTTAAGAATCTATCATTAATCTTTTGTTAATGGTTAGTTAATTTTTTGTATTAGAGAAAGACGCTCAGTATAAATTTTTTAATTTATCCTAATCGCTCTTGTCTTAAGGACTAGCGCCTGCTATTGGTTATCTTCGTTCTTGATAAGCCAAGAACCACTATTTTTCCATCATAATAATTCTAGTTTTCCTAATTTGTTTCTTATCTTACATTCCAGTAAGCCGAATTACGTTTTGATAAAGGTTTGTAATAAGGTTCTACGGATTTAATTTTTGTTAACTGGCATTAATGTATTTCTCTTTTATTTTTTTTAAGTCGATTTTCTTTGAACGAGATTAGGTTTTGTTAAGACTTTTTTACAAGTGATCTAGAAACATTTTATTTGATCAGGTTAAATTCTCATTAATCTGGGCTAATTTCCTTTTGTCATTTTCTTAGGCTACTACTACTGTTTAGAGTCAATCTATTAGTCTTCAAGCTCCCAAAAATTTACATTTAGATATTACGTATTACTCAAATCCTTTGTTAGACGTGATTTCTGTTATTGACTGGCATTGATAGGAAGTGTTATTGTTTCTTTTATTTTGCGTTATTAGTGATTGTAGTGGTGTTAGAAATATACTTTTTCTAAGCCTGCTCTTCCATGGTAAAGATAAAAGCTCAAAATTTCTCTTTGTCGTTTATCCATGCAATGGCTTGAATTACTTCCAGGGTCGCTTCCCTTACTGGTACAATTTAGAAATTATTACCCCAGTCAGATTTTTAAAAACCTTTTTGAGTGCCAACGAGATAACGTTCGTTTCGTACATTGATTTGTCCTTCAGTACAGGGTAGTTACCCCCTGGGTTATCAGAAGCGCTTCTTGGTTGTTACAGAACCTACTGTGATGTGGCCGTCATTAGATTCTCCTGTATGCTTGCTTCTTTTTAGATAATTGTTTTAGTCATTTTCTTTAAATTTATCAATTTTTTTATTTAAGAAAAGTTTCATTTAAATAATTTTAAGGGTTAATCACTTCAAAGCTTTTCCTTTGCATATTATAATTATGTCCAGAAAGTAAGTTTATTTTCTATTTCCTGCCGTTGCAGCGACGCGATCGCAGTTCCGCGCATGCGCGGCAATGACCTTGTATCGTTACTAAGCGATTGACGCCATTTTGAGTTAGTTATCTGCTGTTATCGTGTCACAGTGCTTGTTTATAATGGCGAAGGTAATTGAAAATTCCGCCGATTGCGAGATTAGATCAGTGATTCGGTTTCTCAATGCGAAAAATTTGAAACCAGTGGACATTCATCAACAGCTCTCTGAGGTGTATGGACAGAATGTAATGAGTTATTCTATGGATGTGAGATGGGTAAAAAAATTCAACAATGGCCGTGTAAACGTGCACGATGAAGGAAGAAGTGGACGTCCATCATTGGTTAATGATGAACTTGTTCATGCAGTCAATGAAAAAATTAGAGGAAACCGTAAGTTTCCGATTTCTCTTCTTTCTATGGAATTTCCCCTAATTTCAAGATCCCTTCTTCATGAAATTGTTCATGACAAACTGGGATATCGAAAGCTTTGTGCACGCTTGGTACCGAAAACTCTTTCCGAGGATCACAAGAAAAAACGCCTAGGTGCTGCTTTTGAATTTTTGACTCGTTATCACAATGACGGGAACCATTTCCTTAACTGTATAGTGACTGGGGACGAGACTTGGGTAGCCTATGAGACACATGAGGCAAAACGGCAATCGATGGAATGGAGGCACACATCGTCACCAGCAAAGACAACATCGAAGCCGAATTTGACAACCCGGAAAATCATGTGCACAGTGTTTTGGGACAGATGTGGTGTTCTTTTAGTGGACTTTCTACCACGGGGCGAAACAATTACCGCTATTGCTTACTGTGATACGCTAAGGAAACTGCGTCGTGCAATTCAGAATAAGCGCCGTGGAAAGCTCACTAGCGGCATTTTGTTGATTCATGACAATGCTCGCCCCCACACTGCAAACCTTACACAGCGACTTTTGACTTAATTTGGATGGGAACAATTTGACCACCCACCGTATAGTCCGGACCTTGCTCCCAGTGACTTCTTCCTGTTTTTAAGCCTAAAATCAAACCTCGCTGGCAAGAAATTCAATGACGACGATGAGATTAAAGAACATGTTGCAACTTGATTACAGTCATAGGCGTCAACGTTTTATGACGAAGGAATACAAAAATTAGTGCCACGCTACGATAAATGCTTACAAAATGGTGGTAGCTATGTTGACTAATAGTTTTAAGTCTACAGATTCTTTTGCAATAAATTATTTTTCCTAATATACATTTGTTTTATTTTACCAGTAAAAATGAACTTACTTTCTGGACATAGTGATAATTAGTGTTTTCTACCTTTTTTTATGTATGGGAAAAACTTCAGCTGTCCGACTTTTATAATTTCCTTTTGTTGTGCATTCTGCTCGATCCTGTCCAGCAGAGCTGATTTCGTCGTCAACTGGCACACAGCTGCCGTACCTAGGGGATTGCTTACACACACTTTTAATAACTTTAACTAATCACCACCGTTCTGAAATAGATTCTCTCTCAGCTTAGCTTATTAATTCTTATTACTTTGTGCTTAAGCTTGATTCAATTGTCTTTGAAATAAGGAATTACCTTACTGCAAATTAAGTAGACAGGCTAATGTTGAATTTTTAAAAAGTAAACTACGATCATTGTGCTTAGAATTTTTGATGTAGTCATTAAAATAAAGAAGAAAACTTACTAAAAATAAACGCGTACTTTCCGCGTGTGTACGTTTTCACTTGTTTTAGCTATGGTTGCTGACTTTCTGAAAAGCATAGATCTGTGATTCTGCAGGAATTTAATTGTGGAGTAAGTCTAGGTTTTTTTCTTGTTTACTCTTGCACCCCGAGATTCATATGTAATTTACATTTTGTCCTACTTAATTAATAAGTTTGTTCTAGTAAAGTTTCTATTAACTTTAATAAATTATGTTTCTTAAAATTCTTTTTTCAGAATCTCTCATTGCAGCAAATACCTAACTCTAAATGAGATAAAGCGCTAAAATTTGTTGTTTGTCTACATTTTTCTAATTCTTATCATTTTATAGAATTTTTATCACAACTTACAATATGTTGCTTTATTTCATATTTCTTACTTGTTTTTCTGTAGTTATACCGGGTGTCCTGAAACTTCCTGTAATTGTTTTTTAATTTTTATAACTGATATAATATTTTGTTATAACCTTACTGCATTATATTTACTTGAGTTTAGTTGGGCTAAGGTTAAAAAGGATGCTATTGTAGAGTAAGTATACTGTAACATGAGGTTAAGTTACACCTTGTGGAAGAAACTCTCACTATGTTTATTAAATAGTTTACTTTTTTATTTAAATAGTTTTACAGGAACGCGGGCGCTTAGTAATTTTAATAACCTAAATTTCTATGAAGCGAATAAATTAAACAAAGTTTTAGCAATTGAAAATTCAAATAGAAGCATGCTTTTGGAGATTTGAGTAATAACAGCACTATATTTAAAAATTGTCAATAGCAGAGCATAGTTGTGAAAATTCTTGTGTTATCTAGAATTTTTAGAATTATAGTGAGTGGCCTTAAACGTACTTTACAGACATGCAAGTCTCAGTCTCAGAGATCAAATTCATGTGTTCGTCTATATTTTTTATAGCAGAGCCCACAACACTAAAGACAAACAATATCGTTGTTCATTTCTAGTCCAGGAAATAGAGACTGAAAGAGGGGCCTTTGTTTGTAAAAGGTTATGTAGTTCATTTCATTTTTATGGTAATGACAAGGCAACAACTTTAAATACTTTGCGCGATCACCTCTTCTCCAAATCTGCTACTGGCAGCAAGTTCAATCTTGCAGAGCTGTCATCGACACAGGATGCTGCTATGTACCATGTCTTTTGCGCGTATCACCAAGTCCAAACTGAACTGGAAATTGAGGAAAGACAGTAAAGGATTTGTTTCTATTTAAACCACCAGGGATCCAGTTCCTCAGTCAATCTTGACTTTCATTTCCTATCACTGCAAAAAAGGATGCATTGCAGCTGTAGAAAGGCCGGACTCAGGTGATCTATCATTTGTAGACACTGCTCTGGACAAACTTGTGAAAATACAGCAGACATCATAACTGATGAAAATGAAGAAGACGACAACTGAGCTGCTAATGGAAAAAGTTGAAGAAAAACTGGCTAAAGCTTTAAAGCCAGAAACCATAGCTGAACGTAGGAAGTTATAACTTTTCTTATTACTGGAGTATCTGCATTGTTAGAATATTTCTTATTATTATAATTATAAAAATTGGTAATCGGTTCCTTTATCTTTCCATTTTAATGTTGCTATTTCAAATGCCCACCAGGTTTCATGCTTAATATTTTGATTTATATAAATTCATTATAAATAATAAATTAAACAGTAATAAAACACTTTAAAAAAAATCAAAAATCTCAAAACAGTATCATTTTTACGAAAAATTGGTAACTTTGATGAAGCGTAACTATCTACCTAATCGTTCTACAAAAACATTTGTCAAACAAAAGTTATTGTAAATGTATTGCTCTACAACTTTTATTCAAAACTTTTTCCTCTGTAATGCTTTGGTAAAAAGATATTTTCAAAAAACTAAAACAAGTTCGGAATTTTGATGGTTTTTGGGGCCCCACGGTGCCCGCACAGGGGCGGCGAGGTCGAAAACTTGGGTTTTTCACTAAGCCACCGATATACACAACGTATCCAAAAATTAGAACTTCATAACCTTTTGCAAGCAAATATGTCTCTATTCCCTGGACTATTCATCATTTGTGAGACATTGATGGGCGACAATGACAAGCTTGCGGTAACTAGATAATAATGTCAAACCAATTTCGAGAATTTTGTTTTACTAACTGGGGACGGATCAGAAATATCGTTCGAGAATAAAGAAGCTATAGCTATCTTTATCGTAATTTCTTATATTGGATTAACGTCACACCCTTTGTTTTACTCGGAGTGCAGTCTAAGTGATTTTTAAACGTAGCCCTGTTAGAAACAACGTGGTAGTCAAGGCTTATTAGACTTTAGTATTGTGATCGAGTTTCTTAACCGTATTATTCAAACATTTTTAAATATAAAAAGATTAGCAGATTGTGAAGATTTCGTCAGTAAGAGAGACTTACATTAGTAAAAAACGGTATCGAACCATGCAAAAAATATATCTTGCTTTTATAAAGCATTTCCTGTAATATACTTCTAGCGTAGCTGTCATCAAAAATGTACATCAAGCTGGATTTGGTATCGGTTTCTTAAACCCAGTCCTACTTACAGAGAGATTTTTTTGATACGTCTCTCTCATCGTAAAGCATAATCACGTATATACATAGTGAGATTTAAGCAAAATTCATATGAACAGCGGTTATAATAAATCACGGCGTTTTCACAAGAACGTCCTTAAATCCTCTATTTTGTGCCATAAAACACTTTGAAACCATCTTAATCTTTTAAATAACCCTTCACAATATAATATCAAATATGGATAAGTGTAACAGAGCATAGTCATAAATATCTGCACCTTCCCTTTGTCTGATATAATTAAACTTGTGTTAGCAACCCCGGTAGGCAATTAAATTAAACAACTGATAGGGGTAATTTTGTGGGAACAATTAAACCGGTAATAAAGCGACACCCACAAATTTCTTAACAAAAATCCTATATTGTTTATCTTAAAATCTTCCTAAAATTCCATTAAGTTCAGAGATAATACCGAACTGAAACCATTACCAACTTCATTATTTATTTATTTATTTACTCATTTGGAATTTAGCTTCTACGCAAGAGTTATTACCAAATTAGTCTTTATTTTCAAATATAGTATTTGCAAAAGTTACACTAAATTAAGATAATGAAAGATGTCTTGCAAAATAAAATTCTTGTCATCATTACAGAAAAGTTAATCAGTAATTTGTTTTGATTTATTAGAAAATGGATGTTCATATTGCATTATAGACATGAGTCACTCTAAACTCAAATATCTAAACACTCGGATGTCTTCGTAGCTACAAGGTCAAGTACAAATGATAAATTTAAGTTTTGGATTGTGTAGGAAAATTTTAAATCTCGGACAGAATTCAAATGGCATGTATTAGTATATTCAATATTATAATATTCAATCCAAATATAATATCACATTACCATAATATCAAAAATATATGTAGAACGTATTCGTTTTTGTACCAGAGCGGCCTGATAGATTAATTGTTTAGAGCATCGGGCTAGTTAACAACAGATTGCAGGTTCAAGTTCTATTTGTGTATTAACTTAGCAAAAATGAAAAATCAAATATTCGGCAAATTAATTGTTTGTAAACACGATAGAGCAATATTGTATTTCAACAGTATATTCCAGTTTTCATCCGTTTTTAAGATCAATACTCAGAACTATCTATCATTTAGAGATACGTATCTACCTTATCTGTACCTGTTTGTTTATGTTTACATAAAGAACATTTTCTATTCAATAAATTCAATTGTTGTAGACTACTAACATAAAGATGAAAAAACTGTGTTGGTACTCTCACATTACTGATTTTTTACAATTTTTTTTAATCAAATAAAGAGTTAAGAATTGCACGTATTGTTTTAAATGTTCTTAAGACAAAGTATTAAAAATCTGTTCTATTTACATAAATAATTTTTTCGTAAGTCAAGTACTTTTATCTAGATTCTAAGCTATTGCCCTTTCTTGTTACTGGAAACTACTTTCAATTAATTAATGTGATAACTTGTTATAATGTTTTTAAGAATTGCATACTGAAAGCTTTCTGAAGTCATAGAACACTAAGAAGAAGCCTTAAAACTTCTCAACGGAACTCAGTAGTTTATTATGTAGGAATTACTTTCAAATTTACCTACAGTACTATTTTTTCAACCATAATCAAGATAAATTATCTGTTTGCAGGAACTTACACAGTTTATATGTCTCTTTATACGTATATTCTACTACTTCTAACCACAGACAGTCATTTATTTTAATAAATATTTAAAAATAATAGAATTCAACTATTTTTTCTTTTCTGTTATTAAAAAAACTGAAGAATTTAGTTGCTTTTAATTTAAAATTAGGTACTATTTAATAATTTAATTATCATGTTTATTTGTATTAAATAAACTTTCCTATCTATTCTAATTTTTTTAAATTAATTTGTATGCACTAATCTCTTTAAAGTTGATTTTCATGGAAAATTTATTTATATGAATGGCATGGTTTCCTATTTACATTTAGATAGATATAAATATAATTTGTAGTTATTGGACAACGAGAATTTAGAAAGATCCATTGCTTAATTTATTCTATTCTGCTATTCTTCTAGCAAAAATTGAATTTTGTGTTGTTTCTAACTTTTTATAATATAAAAGAATGTGATTTTTTTTGTTTTCCCATAATCATGAATTTTATTGAATTGAACTAAAAAATTATTATAATATTCAATTAACTATCTTATGTAAGAACATTGATACTCGAGATAAAAGAAAATTTTCAACATTTATCCATTCTAATGGATTCAACGTAAATGTAATTTTTGTATTTCTTTTTATCATTCCTTAATATGATTCTCATTGCTCTATTTTGTAATATTTGCAACTTGTTTTACTTGCTGTAGATGTGTATAATAATAATAAAATAAAATTTCAAAAATGAAATGTGGGACAGTAACATTATAAACCGTTTTTCTAGTATACACACAAACAAAATTGCTATTTCAGCTTAAAATGCCAATTCTAGATACTTTTTTGTCATACATAATTAACATGTTCATTCAAATTTAAATTTGTATCTACTGTTACATGTGTTGTACCACCCCGCAAAGGGGTTGGTGGAGACTTGCTCCTAGATAGCAGCTTACATAATCCACGGCTAGCTTGTATATAAAAAGAGGATACAAATTTAACAGGCACTTAGAAGTAGTAAAATGGGGTATCTCCATAGTCAAGATTACCCAAATGAACCTCGTTTCCGCTACCGACCTCACCACCAGCCTACCAGGGCATATAGTTTCATGTTTCTTACCTTCCACTTTTTTCTGTTACACCAAGTGGGCGTCTGTTTACGCGAACATTGCGTGATGACCTGCGTCATGATGAACGATGAACTTGTCGGACTGACAGAATACCGAGGCTGTGCCTCACACTTCTTACATCTGTTGTTGGATTGACGGTGTTGGAGTTTGTGTGTGCTGCTCTAGGCAGCGGGCCCTAGGGTGGGCGTTGTGTCTTCTTAGGCCACGATGATGGCCATGATATCTCTGATGAAAATGCTGGCGGCTGTCAGCATTTCAGAGAGGCCGGGGGCTTCGCAAATCTTCACGGCGAGGCTCTTCAGCGCCTGGGTGAGCCTGGTTAGGTCCAGGCGTCTCAGTAGGTGGATCCAGTGGAGACCGGCGTCGCTAGGTGGAACGGTTCTTGTGGTGTCTTCTCGGGGAGGAGGTGTGTGTGTACGTGTACGAGTACGCGTACGGTCTGGCTCTGGCTGCGGAGTTACGGGGCGCGGTGATCGGTTCGATGCGCGGGTGGTGGTTGCATCGTTTGCGGGCGAGCTGGCTACGCGGGGATGCCTGGGGCACCCCCTGTAGTTGGCTGGATGCGCCCCTCCGCAGTTGACGCAGGTGGCTGGTGTCTGGCGGGTCTTGCCACAGGTTGACGTGAAGTGTTCGCCGGCGCATTTCACGCATCGTGGTGGGGCCCTGCAGCAGCGCTGGGAGTGCCCGAACTTCTGGCATCTGTGGCACTGCCCTGAAGTCGTTCTACTGCATGGCGACTTGACGGAGATCCGAAGGCTCAGGAGGTCCGTCAGCTTGAAAATGTTCTTCGCGCCTTCTCGGGCCTTGTCTAGTAGGACTAGCACCAGGGGTATTGGGACGCGCTCTGGACCGCGTCTCATCCGGTGCACCGAGGTGACAGGAAGGCCCTTACTGGAGAGAGCCTCCCGCACTTCGTCGACGGAGATGGGCTCCGGGACCCCCCGGAGGACGACTTTAAGCGGCTTGTTTGATGTTCGCTGATAAGCGTGATAAGGCGCTCTCAGCTCGTCGAGGACCTCTTTGATCCCCCCGTAGTCCCGCTCCGTCTTCGGCTTGATCATTATTCCGTCGCGAAGGTTTTTGGCCTTCGCGACAGTCAGATCGCGCCGTGCGAGTTCCCGCAAAATGCCGACCCAGTTGTCCTTCGAGTGAAGGACGATGGGGGGCACCCGCGGGAGACGCTCGGCGGGGCCTCCTCGGAGTACGGCGTCGCCTTCCGCGCCTAGCGCGGAGAAGCGGTTCGCCGTCGAGGCCGGAAGCGGTTGGATCGTGGGGGATTCTCGGCGTCTTCTCTTGTTGCGGCCGTCGACTGTGGTGAATCCGTCTTCGCCGTCGGTGTCGCAGGATTCTAGGATGGCTGGTTGGGAGGCGTCCGAGGCGTACGACATCGCGCTGCCTGGGCGCTGTAGCACCTCGGAGTACGACGGTGTTGGTGTTGGAGACGCAGGTGGTGGTGTTGTGCTGCCTGCGGTTGGCGCGGAGTGCGACGGCCCGGGGGCGGCCGCGTCCACGCCTACCGGAACAGCGCCGGCGGTGATGGGTGCATCCGTGGGTGCATCCTTGGTGATTCCTAGGCGGGAGGCGATAGCAAAGAGAGCGCGCTCCCTTGCAGACTTCTTCTTCGCCCGCTGCCTTTGCCTCTTCGACATCTTCTTCTCGTTGTCGGTGGTGGCGGCGTGTTCTTCCGATGCAACCGTGGCTGAGGTCGCGGCTGGACCTGCGTCATGTACTGTGCCGACAGATAAGAACATCGACTGACCCTTCACCTTGCATATCTTCATAACCACCAGCTGCGTACCGTGTCCGTGCGTCCTGGATTTTGATTCTTTACTTTTCTACCAGCATATTATAATTCTTGAACAGAAAAAAAGGTGCTAATTATTATAACCGCCGACTGCCTTAGACGGCTATTTATTTAATTCTTATAGCATAGCAATAATGAATAGATGCGTTTTCTGTTAATTGATACTAATTCTTAATTGTTACTGAAATTCTTAAATAAGACGTAAACCTTTTCTATATATTTATCTTCTATTTAAACTTTTGTTTCTAATTAACAATAGGGCCGCAATAAATTCTACGGTTAGCATTTTCTAATTGTACCTTACTAAGTCCTAATTATTTATTTAGTTACTGGTTTTTGTTCTCTTTCTTTCCTTTAACTTAAATTATTTAGTTCAGATTTAGTTCGGATTAATCTCGCCACATGCGTCTATTGGTTACTTGTCAAGGTTTTGTAGACAAATGATCGTTCTGAACCCCAAGTGCTACTGACATTCAGATCCTCTTCCCTGGACGAGGTTTATAGTTTCTTGTAAAAACAAATTTAAGTCAAAAAATAGTATTAATAATTTGGATGCCTACCTTTCATGTCACATAGTGACAAGATAGCAGATGGTCTTCAAAAATCATCTTAATTTTATCTTAATTGATTTGGAGAATCGTGCAGGGCTTGATATTTTTTTCAGTTTTGTAGCAGCTAATGTAAGAATTAAAATCCAAGTCAAAACTGTACGTTTCTGATGTGCATACTTAAGAAATTTATGTAGTAATAATTTTCTAAACATTTAATAAAATACATTTATATTTATTTCTATCTGGATTACGATTCTTTAAGGGCGTATTTTTGCGCTCAAAAGATCAAAGACCTTCTCATGGATGCTATCACTCCCTCCAGGCACTAAGCATTCTGACAATCAGCACAACAGGTTCAACTTCGACTTCCGGCACGGTGTAGTTAGGTTAGGAACATAGTAATATTAAATAGATTTAATTATCATAGAGCATAAATAGTGAGGTTGAATTTGCATGCGTTAATTAGTGTTTCTGTGTTTTTTGCATAATAATCCTGTATATGAGAAGTCAACTTTCGAAAACTTTACATGACGACGAAAAAACTGCAAAAGGTAAAATTTCATATTATACTGTGACCACAAATCTTATCCAGTCAACTTAAAATTTTGTTTACACGGCTTTCAGATATTTCTTGCGGGTTTCTCGCAATAAAATTTGTTCAGAGTTTATTAATATTAAAGAAAAAAAAACAATTTCAGACACAAGCAGGACAACAGCCTTAATACTTCTAACTCTTATTGCTTAATACAAAAACACACATTTAAAGTTTAGTAACATAAAAGTAATATTCGTAACAAAAAGTCTGAAAAATGCATAAAATATTTTGGCTTATTTAATATAAAATACGTTTCATACAAATTTAAACAAATAGCCTTATAAAATTATTATTATTATTTAAAAATATATTATAAGAATCTTTAGGAAGTTTTATCGGACTCGTCCTCAAGCTCGTTAGGCGCTGTGGCTGAATACTTTAGGAATTTTTGAGAGGGTTGGAAAGATTTGTCAACCCATTCTAGGAGCTCTAGCGGTGGTGATATTTGGCGGCTTTAATGAATATTGTGTTATTTCGAATAGCTGAAAAGTTTTTCAGAAAAATGTAAAGATAACCTTACTTTGCACTTCAACTTAACTGAATAAAACTCTTCTTCTTTAAACGTAGTTTTGTAGTATAAAATATCTTGATCAGTTCTCCTTACTTGGGCCTAAACTACCCGAGACAGATAAAATTGTTCTCCATTTGTATTTTTCTTTCTGGAGACCAATGAAGCTTCACTACCTTTGAACAAACTGCTAATGCCTTTAAAACCTTCTATGTTCATTGAGGAAGCAAGGGATGGATTTTGTGCCCAGTCTCGAGGAACGACGATCACGAGAGTCTTAAGGTTTTTTCTTTTTCTTTCAATTATTTCATGGACCATTTCCATGTGGATGTGGCCTTTCAGCAGGTACTTATGATTTATTAGTTTTAAAGTGAAGATTTTGTTCAGTAACCACATATGTAAGCAGGAATTATCATTTTATTCCTATTTTGGCCACTGCAGTTGCCCGACCATATTGAAAGTTCTTCAACGTTTTCGTCCAAGTTTTCCAAAGCCTTTTTTATGATGCATGAGAATAGCTCGTTTCCATCTTTCAAACCCTGCGTTTCGTCCCAAATCATGCAACAAAACTGCTCGGTAGTGGCACAATGAATTGGTGAATTTAAAGTTCAAAGTTTTCATAGATAAAACAAAGTGTAATAGGTAAACATTTTAGTAAATCTACCATGACCATTTTTTTCTTGACATTGCTCTTCTTTGCTTCTTCCTTATCTCGGTTGTTTAGTTTGTATCTAAGGCCTGCCTTTTGATGATGTTTTCTCTAGTGCTCTTTAATATTTTCTTTCTCAGCTTTCGAAATACTTTCCTTTAAGATTTTAATAAAATGTTCACTATCATTGCGCGTTCCGGTGGATAGTTGATAAAAGCTGAATTTGAATTCTTCATTAAATATTTTCCTGTAAAGTCATTTTTTGCTATATCATATCTTCATGTCTGTTTTCTTCGCTGCATTTTTTCGTGTCAAGTTTATACATAATACTATTGTTTAATTCTGGACTCAAATATTGTCTCTTAGTTCTTTCTCTGCAATAATATGACTGCAGGAAATGAAGTAATGTGTGATACCACAGATAATCTGACTTCTTCGCGTAATTTATTTTTAGGAGAGTGTTTTCCCCATTTATCTGCTACAACAAACCCACATTTTTCAGTTATACCTAGTGTGTTTAAATACATAACTTCACATACAACGATCTTATTTTTCAGATATTCAGAAGTTTTTAGGTAAATCTTACCCTTTGTTCGTCTACCAGCTTAATTATTGTTTCGTGGTCTAGAATTATTTTTTAGTTTTTCATCAACCATAGACGAAACAAATTGCCTTCTGGGATCCCAGTTGAATATATCTTTCCAAAAGTTTCTAAATATATTTAGTCGTTTATTTTGCGGGAATTTTTCACCACACTTTATTGGACAAGAGCAAGACAATTTTAGTCTCTTGCTTTCATTTATTTTATTTTTCTTAGTCACAGAGTATGTCTAAGAAGAATCTTTTAATCGAGCGCTTTTTGCTACATTCCTCTTCCAACTCATTTCATTTCACTCTTTTTTCCCCTTGGTTAGGTTCTGCTTGTCAGGACTCATAGTTTCTTCATTGCTAGATGTTGTATTTGTGGTCGACGGTACTTTATTTTTAATAAATGAATAAATGTCATTTTACAAAAAGCACAATTAACATAGAAAGTTTTTTGGCCAAATCTTGCCTGAAAATATTTTAAAATAACATTGAAAAGTTTGAACACGTAGCCTGCGAAATATTTACAAGCAGAAAGGCTGAAGTCCCGTTTACATCCTTATGCTGCTAAGAAAACAGAAACTTTAGTTAAGAAGCAGAGAGGCATAAGTGGGACTTCAGTCTTTATGCTGCTAAGAACTAATGGACTTGCGCCTTTTTAATTTTATGTAGTTTTTTTATTATTGAATCTGGGACTTCAGCCTTTGTACCATAAACAAAAAAGAGTATTTTCAAGTCCAAAAATGATTTAAACCGTATTTCTGAAAAAAGTGGACTACAGCCCAACTGCTTCTCACATACAGAATTTAGGATTATCTTAACCTAGGGATTTACAGCAGTTTAGATTAAGTAAGCTTTTGTTTAATATCAAATTTCATTTTTTGTTTGTACAGATTTACACTTGTCTAATTATTGTCGATGGTAATGATGGTACGCAAACATTTAACTGAAATATTTAAGAGATCAAAATTATAAAGAACAGTCTATCACAAATGTTTTCTTGAGAAATATCAAATATTAGTTGATTTAGTTTTTAAAGCATTTATTTACATTTAGGTTAAAGAAAATTGTATTTTGGAAAAATTTGTTCATATCAACACAACATTTAATAGCCCAGAATACAACTTGCGTAGGGTCGTTCCATGCTTTGTAATTCCAATAGGAAAGAACAAACTATGCAATCGTTTATAGAACGATCATCAATTAGCATTAAAAAATCTAAAAAAATTGTTTCTACATTTTTCTTTGAGTATTCTCAACAATCCAATTTAATCATTTAGTAATTTCATCACAATAAGTAAATTAAAATAATTAAACTCAAACTAACATAAGGCCTATAATCTCTTACAATGGGAGCTTAATGTAGCTTACCGTTAACTATTTTTAACTTCTAATAAAGATCATTACAAACTTAATTGACTAAGTAAATTAACCAATTTATTTCAGCAAATAGGATTTTTCTAAAACCGTCTTTGCAAGCTCTATTTTCATATTAAAAGTTATTTAGGTTAACTTTTCTTTTAAAATGTTTATGTTATACCTAATAACTAACTGAAACTTTATTGTATTACAGGAACTTCCTTGAAACTACAACATTAATAACTTGTTACTTACACATTATTAAATTACTTACGTAAGATATAACATTTTGGATAAGTGTACAGAATATGAACAGCTCATCTCTGGGTGAGTATGTGAAACAACTTATAGGAAAAGTTATAATATAATGCGGTTTCTAACATTTGTGTAAACTGTTGGGTTGTTCCAAAATTATTTCCGGTCATGTACGGTGCTATGGGTTTGCAATTATAGCATTAGTTTACTATCTACTGATGTTCTAACCTTTTCGACTTAACTAAAGTTCACAAAGCAACTGCAATGCGTGTTCCATCATTTACATAAGCACGTAATTTCATAGTAACTCTAATTAGATCTCTGAATTAATAGTTTATAAACAGAGATTCAGTGTAATTAATTTAACGTTCCTTTAATGTAAATATTTTATAAACTCTCTGGAAAAAATTAAAACTCTTTTGTACGGAGATTAAAATTATACTGAGAAATAAACTTTGTTTTATCCTAACAGTGAATTAATTGTCTCTATTACTAGTATTTAATACAATTCAATTAAACCCATCTGACTTTCATATTTCTAGGAAGTCAATTGTCTCTTATAAATAGCGGCCCAGCATGTACCCTTCTTTAACAAATCCTGCAATTAAAGCCAACATTTAGTAAATTATTATATTAACGACAACCAGAAACAATTTACAAATCATTGCTTATAAGAAAAAAGAGACAGTGAGTTTGATATATTTTGGAATTAGATTGTCCCCTCCAACAGACGGTGTCATCGATCATGATTATTTTATTTATTTGCCTTTTTCTTTTATTCTGCTTTTCTTTAAGAGTAATAGTTTTTTCCCATTTGGCTTTAGTGTTGTTAGTGGTTGAACTCAAAGAAGTTCTTGGGTATACTCTTAAATGCTGATCAATTAATTTTTAGTTTCTTACTTTAAGTTAGTATTCTATCCGAGACTTTGCTTGCTTAACAAATCTCCATAATTCTTCATTAAATGGTTAACAGACAAAACGTGTTGCAGAGTCATCGTAAGCATTCCAAATTTGTAATTGTTGATTAAGGTAGGCTTCAAGTCAAACTTTAAAAATCTTCGTGTCTTGTTCACTTAGTGTCTTCCTTTTATTTAAAAAACAACTCCAAAAACGTTTTAGTAAAACGGTATAGAACCAAACAAAAAGTCTTCGGAGAACCAACTTTTAAGCTTTATTATGTTTTCAATGTTTTTCATGCAAATACGTAGGCTTATTTACGAGGGCGGTTTAGTAAGTACCCGTGTTTGACGACAGAAGGCGTTCCTGAGGGAAGTTGGTGTTATCATCGTGTGCTACCATCTATCAAACGACGGTATAACAAATTGCAGACTGATTGATAGGTTAGTTTGGATTTGACAACCATTTGAGTAAAACGCGATTCGTGATTTTAGCTAAGATGGAAAAAGAGCAGTATCGTTCGGTAATTCGCTTTCTGTTTTTGGATGGGAAAATATGCGAGGAGATAAAAGCAAAGTTGGATGCTGTTTATGGGGACACTTCGCCATCTATGACCACAGTTAGATATTGGTTCAACGAATTTAAACGTGGGAGAACATCCGTTTTTGATGAGGAGCGACCAGGACGCCCGGCAGACGTGGTTACCGAGGAAATCATTCAAAAAGTCCACGACATGATTCTCGCTGATCGACGAACGAAAGTGCGTGAAGTAGCAGAGGCCGTAGGTGTGTCGAACGGAACGGCAATTAATATTTTACATGATAAGTTGGCGATAAAAAAATTGTCGGCGCGATGGGTGCCGCGATTGCTAACGGTGGACAACAAGCGGATGCGGCTGTTAACTTCGAAGCAGTGTTTGGAGCAGTTTAAGCGAAATCCGAAGGAGTTTTTGCGTCGAGTTGTCACCGTTGATGAAAGCTGGATTCATCATTACACACCAGAAACTAAGCAACAATCAAAACAATGGATTTCTCCCGGTGAATCTGCTCCAAAGAAGGCGAAGATGGTTCCATCGGCCGGAAAGGTCATGGCGACGATTTTTTTGGGATGCGAACGGCGTCATCCTCATGGATTTTTTAGAAAAAGGAAGAACGATCACTGGACAATACTACAGCGAGTTATTAGACAGCTTCGACAAAAAATTGAAGGAGACACGGCCGCATTTGGCGAAAAAGAAGGTGCTGTTTCAACACGATAACGCACCAGCATATTCATCCGTAGTTGTCGCCGCCAAACTGCATGAATTGCGTTATGAATTGCTGCCGCACCCCCCGCATTCACCCGATCTGGCTCCCTGCGACTTTTTCTTGTTTCCTAACATAAAGAAATGGCTCGCGGGAAAAAAATTTAGCTCAAACGAGGAAGTCATCGCCGAGATAGAGGCGTATTTTGGAGAGTTCGACAAATCCTATTTTTTGGAGGGGTTAAAAAATGGCAGGAACGTTGGGAGAAGTGTATATTTCTAAAAAAAGAGTATGTTAAAAAATAAAAAAAAAAATGTGTCTTCATTTCTAACACGGGTACTTATTGAACCGCCCTCGTAGATATCAAAGCCAAATAAAATTTTACTGAAGAAGGAAAGACAGTATAAGCATTTAAACAAAATGACCAAAGCAACAAAAATCTAGGAAATGGGTATGAAACTGGAAATAGGAAATCCTAAGTTGATTTACCTAAGAAGCTATTGAGATTATTGTTTATTCTTATAAAACCAGAATTACTTCAAAAACTAGTAGGTCGGTATAGTCTATTCCAAATCTATTTCAGTATTAAAAGTTACTAGCACCGGTTGGCCGCTGCGCTGCCGTTTACCAAGAATATGTTAAAATTACGTATTTCATTAATGAAGAAGTTTATTATAGACAATTTACGTCAATAACTTTTTGAATAGTTTTGATAATAATTTCACTCTGCTTCTTCTTGTAAAATTTTCCAAAGACCTTTGACGGTTGTTGTTTTCTAGAAAGTCGCTGCTTTAAGTGTCCAAAGTTTTAAAAATTGAGCAGGTTGGTGTCTGTTCGCATCAGTTGCTGGTGGTGGAACTTCTAGTCTTCTGCCCTAGTAGGTTGTATTGTGGATGTGGGTTTGGCAGAAGATTACTGATCTGACGAGCTGATGTGGGAAGAAAATGCACTAGCATCTTCCCCTTTCTTCGGATTGGAATGTTCAGCATGCAGCTGGCCAATGTAGCGGATGACGAGCCTATAAGTGGCGGTTCCTCTCGGAAGATCATGACGGATTGGTATCCCAATGGTCGAAGGACCATGAACAAACTTCAGGATTTAATCCGGAAGCTTAAGTTTATTTATTGTGGCAAATACATTTTAGTGAGTAAGAACAAGTAAATGTTAATACCGTTTATTAGGTTTTTAATTTTTCTTTTTATACACAATTGATATGCTGACATAATAACAATCGGCAAAATCTACAAAATTTCTTTTTATTTAGAAATCACAATGAGTTTTAAAAAATTTAAATAGAAATGATTCCTACGTAAAAATGCTTTTCTAACATCTTTTATAGGCTATTCCAACTAATTTTAAAGTAATTCTTAAAGTGGTTTTTCTACCCAAAAGAAATGAGAAATAATTGTTTTTTCGCTTAATATTGTCTCTTTAACCGATTTTTTTTCTGGAATGTTGTGCATTTAATTTTTTAAAACTCACTTTAAAATGTTAAATTTTATTAAGTTAGGTGCCGTGAACTTCACATGTGGATTTAGCAGGTGCTATTCATATATCGCCGGCGGATCGTTACGCGCAACGCTGGACTCATGTTGAAATTGTTCTTAAGATGTTTTGCCCCAGAATTGTAGTTGAAGGGCTGCGTGCTACCAGGAGCAGTGTGTTGTGATCACGGAATTGATTAGGGTCCCTGAAGAGTATATGCTGCTAGAAGATAGTTTCTATAAAAACTATCGCATCGGTCGAGAAACCGCCTCCAAAAAAAAAAGCTGGATACAAAAAAAACCTACAACATCTTCAAGGAAAACAAGAAGGAAAAAACCCCCAATATATAGGCTTTTCACACAATCACCACCGATCTCGCAACAACGCACGGTCTGTCTTCCCGGAAAAAAATCACCGCAACGTCGTAACAAATCGCTTAACCTCATTCCGAACAACCGTAGGAAAATTAAGATGCTCAAATCAAAATCTGTGTTAAAAGAATTTAATTCAGAACTCAATTAGCAAAAAGTAGGAAAAATTTGATAACTAACATCAATCTCAACATAGGTTCACTAAATTAATTATCTATGGTACACCACGCTACAAAGGAAATAAATAAACAAAGCATCATGAAGTTACTATAAAGCTATAAACCTACTCGCATTACATAATCCCATTCAATCTTTTACTAACCAGATTCTAGGATTAACACCATTCAACAGAAATTATCCCGCTAACGGCCGTTCAAATTCCCTAATACTAGGTCAAGAAATTTACTAAATGCTGGAATTAATTATACCTTGCGTTCCTCTTACAATAATAATAACAATGCAAACTTGCCAACTCTAATTGATTTACAAAGATTTAAGGAAAGGAACTACAATGAAATTAAGTTAATATCCCAGCGTGAACTCATCTCTAAACGAGAGAAAACTATAAAAGACTACAAGAGCACACCGGAAGCACAGATTAAGAAAAACACATGGAACGGTAGTGAAAAAGTGACCGTTACAAGTTGCTTGTTACATATCCCCGGAAACAAATCGTACAGTGCACTAGGGATATATAACGCAGTTTGAGATATTATTTATTCTGAATACCACAGTCAAAGCGACTCAGCCCGTAATAACAGTATATTCAAATCTCGAGCTTGCTAAGTCATTTTTATACAATTTTCAGTTGTTGATCTTTCTATTTTTCATATTATGTTTTTTAAGGGCATGAACTCTTGTACAAAAAAAAAGCTTTTTTTATATATTCAGACTTCAGTACTCGAAAACTATAACTATCACGCAAGCACGAAACGGTCGGATTCGGGTGAGCTCACGTGGAAAATCAGAAGCGATAGATGGAACAAAAAAAATGCGTTCTAGTAGTGCAAAGTTTAATTTTGCCTAATACAGTCAACTTACAACTACAGAAAATATTTAAATTAGTCAGTGTAGAAACTGCCTCGCTATTTAAAAATCGCACCATATGGCTAATGATTAAAACTTCAACTGGAATGGACATATAAAAATTTTCAAACAAAAGGAAGATAACCCTAATTTATCATGCTAAAAGATATGAAAACAAACATATAAAACTAACTTTACTATCTATATTTTACAATAATTAATATTTAATTTTGATAGGTTTCTATCAAATTACATCATGTACACTATGACCGTACCGAAACTCAAAATTCAGCCTTTTGGGTTAGAAATCAGATATCTAGGATCCTGGAGAAAGTGAGAGGGCTTTCGAGAGACCTCTTGAAGAATATGCAACCCAAACTACACCCCGCTCTATTTCTATTCTTCTAAAGGTTTCTGAAAGTGGATGTTGCAGTGTGAATCATACAGCCACAATCATTTAAAATGAAGCTGACGTTACTGAGTCACACTTGAAATGTTAATATTCAGATTTTGGGAAACCAACAGAGCACAGAGCGTTCTTACGGTACGAGTATTTTATTTTCAATTATTGTGAATATATTGGACGTAACGTTATTTGCGTCAAATGATTGACTATTTAGGGAAAATAATCATTAATTACAGATAAGGATCGTTAAGAAACTTCATTTCTACTACGTTACAAAATTAGCACAGCAAATAAACCTTTCTAATACGTCAACAAAATGACGTTGCGTCCCTTACCAAGTGTTTCCACAAATCTCTTAATACTTAGAGCTGTGCGACACTAGGTTTTGTAAGTGTCAAATCGGAGTCCCACGGCGCGTGGTTGGGTACAACTCGTAACTGTGTTCAGAATTTTCAGAAGCATAGTAGAAGGGCCTGTGGTTTGCTATGGTTTGCAGTTTGTTGAGGGTTATGTTCGGGACTTGTAGCGGCTTGTCAAGCAAATGAGCAAAAGATAATTATCTTACTTCTGTTGATTGATATAAATAGTCCAGTCATATAGTAATTCTCTGAAACATTTTGTTTTCGGGATACCACCCTCACCTATTGACCACCATCTTTCAAGAAAGGGTGTAAGCAGTTTTTCAGCTGTATCTCTGTAACCGCGAGTCCCACAAAAAATTTGTACAGAGCTTTGTTGTACAGAATTGGATTCTTCACAACTTTTGTTAATAACGTTTTCATGCAGCGGTAATAATAAAAATAATACCCACTTAATAGAAACAGCTCGGATGTTTATTTTCAAAAAAAAAAAAATGTAAATTAGAAAGTTACAGCGCCGCCTGGGAGAATTTGTTCCCCTAAATTTTTCATTTTTTTCGGCTTGTAACATTTTTATTATTACAGAGATATAGCTGAAAAACTGTTTACACCCTTTCTTTCAAAATGGCTGTCAAATGGTTGGTAGTGGCATCCCGAAACCTTGATTTTATACTCACCACCGGCTCCCCTACACATCACAAAAAGTATCGCTGCTCTTTTATTCTAACGATTTGACTGGACTAAAAGATCTTTGCCAGATCATACGCATGTAAAACGCTCAACTGAGCCTTCATAAGTAAGCAAGACTACACACAGGCAGATACAAACCAATTTAAATTCAATAAAAAGTTCAAGTACATGAAGTTCAAATACATGGAGCAACACAACAGTTCCAAGAGACGGACGTGACTCGCGGTGACTTCCTGTTTTTTAGATTTTGTAAAGAAAAATGCTTACCTCCTTGTAGGAACATAGAGAGACACATTTTACGTATAATTCTTTATCGAGCCAGGTCATTCCTATAGCTGAGTTTTCAAGCTTTTTTTTAACAGGCTGAATATGGTCTTCCGTAATAATCTATGTAGTATGGCAAGAAATTTTAGGTTAACTTAAGAATTTGAAAATGAAAGGTTTTCACAAGAGCTCAAGTTTCTGAAAAGCTTACTCTAACCGTCACAATTCTATCCAAATTCCACCTTTTTCCCATACCGAAACTTTCTTTCAGACTCTGTTTTGACATTGATTTCCAAAGTTTAATTCAGGAAAGAGTATCTTAGCAGATCTGGGTAAAAGCTAACCTTTCAAGTTTCTAGCGTAGTTTAACACTACAATCTTGGTTATATTAATACCGGAAAGTAACATTCACCGCTAGTTTACTCTAGCTATTATTTAAGCTTTGTGACGCATCTGATTATTGTTATTCATCTTTTATGCAACAAAGATAGTGTTTTATAGGTTACGGTTTTGTCACATGATTTTGAGAATTGCCTGATTTTTCTAAATTAGAAAAAATTACACATTAATGGTTAATTTTATAATAAGTATCAATCATGACCTTCTTGATATTTATTAAAAGTTTCTACCGTTCATGTTTCAAATGGAATGTGACAAGATGAGAACAACTACTTGCTAACTACTAATGATGCACTTGCTCTAAGTGTAGTCAGCTTGGAAATATATCCAGCGTACACTACAGGGACATCATCAATAGGAGGAAGCCACGTGACCACTAATTTAAAAGTGGCGCGAAATTTTACCTTTCAACTTTGGCTTAACTCCCTCACGAGTACATTTCTAAGCTAAAATTACATCGGCGTGCGTACGTTCCGTGGTTTCTTGGTCTCTGTTTTGCGTTTTCTACAGTTTATTTTGTTCTATTTAAAAATCAGTCTTTTTCAAGACTAAATTTGTTTTTTGTGAGTTAATCGAGGTAAGTTAGATTTAACGCATTCAAAGTGTGATAATAAATTTTAAAACTGCATAATTATTTCAGTTTGGAAGGTTACGTTTTTGCGATGTCTTTTACAAGCGAACAAGATAAATTTATTTTAATAGCTCACTATCGAAGTGGAACACAGAATGCAGAATGGTTCATGGACCTATTCATTACAATCTTGTATCCAACAATTTGAACAAGCTTTTCCTGAAGTGCAAGTCCACTACGATGCATTTGTACGTCGTAGGCATGATATACTTAAGCGGTTTGAAGAAAAACATTGCATCTGCAAAGGCAAATCATCCGGTAGACCAACCGTATTAACTGATGAAGTTCTCGAGGACATGCAGATACGAATGAATCGTAGTCCCCATAAATCCATTAAACGCTTAGCCACTAAAACAGGTAGGAATCTATTTGCATTAAACAAATAATATGTTTTGCTTCATTCGTGTTTTAAATTATTAATTATTTTGAATTTATCACTTGTAGTAATTCAATTGTTATATTAGCAAACTTAAATAAAAAAAACTGGCACTGCTATTTATTTCTGAATTATTTACATTCATTAAACAATTTAAACTATTTTAAACCATAATCTAACCAACAACTTTTTCCGCAGGACTTTCATATGGAAGTTGCCAAGTTGCATTAAAAAAGAAGCTACGAATGCATCCCTATAAAGTGTCTGTATTACAAGAACTGTTTCCGCACGATCATCAATTACGAGTTCAATACTGTCAGTGGTTTATGCAACACTTGAACAACGATGACATTAAATATTACATTTATGTCATATGAAGCATGGTTTCATTTGTCAGGCTATGTGAACAGCCAAAATTACAGAACCTGGGCCACAGAGAATCCCCACAATTATGAAGAAACAAGTTTGCATCCCCAGAAGGTTGGTGTATGGGTTGCGATGTCAAGACGCAGGATCTATGGTCCATTGTTTTTTAATGACACAATCAGTGGAGAAAGATACCGAGATAATATTTTAACACCTTTTATCGAACAACTATTGGTGCATCAGCACATACGGCACGCACCACTATTCGTTATTTGGAAGAGTTCTTTGATGACCGAGTAATTAGTTGTGGACGATGGCCCCCTCGGTCTCCCGATCTCACACCATTAGATTTTTTCTATTTGGGCATTTGAAGAATAATGTTTACAGGCACCCTCCACATAATATTGACGAATTAAAAGAGGGCATACAAAATGAAATTAATAATATATCACCAGAAACTTTAGTTTCAGTTTTCAATAGTACCAAAAATAGAGTTCGGTTATGTTTTGCAATAAAATGTAAAATAACTAAATGAAATTGTAAAATTTAGGATAAATGTAAGCCATTATTTTTAATTAAATTCTAGTAACCTGCTACCTAATAAATTATTTTTTTATAAATAAATTATGGCAGCTGAAATAATTGCGATTTTTAGTTCTGTTATCTAGCATACCTAGTTCTAAGTATTATGTTACATTAATTTCAGAAAATAAAAATTACACGTCAATTATTAATCTTTAATTATTCCCAGAACACGATTGTGTTAAGACGGCTGCCAAAGTGCCGATTTTGATAAATGGTTTTTTTAAATATAAAATTAAACATTTAATGACTCTTAATGATTGAGTATGTATATCGTTTATGCATGCATAACTATACAAAAAAATTCATTATTAAATATTTAGTTTTAAATTTAAATGAGTTTGAACTTCAAATATTGTTTAAATGACCAGGTATTGGTGCGTTTACCCTACCTGCATAATTATCTTTTTATGAAAAATCCTTCACAGTGGACAGTTAAATTTAATAAAATTGAAAAAATAACTAAAAAGCTTTTGTTGAACAGCTACATCAGCATTGTTTGGGCCTTATCTAATTCTTGTTTTTAAAAATATATTCAATATATTGTCATTTTTTAATTTTCCAATTTTATATATAATTATCTTTAAATATTTAAGATTCTAAATAGTTTCATCATATATCCAATACTACGCCACTGGAAAATTACATAATTCTTTATTACAATAGAGCTGCCAACAGTGCAAGATGTGTTGCCTAACCAACAGTAAATTTCGTGGTCACGTGGCTTCCTCCTATTGATGATGTCCCTGTAGTAGGAAACACTGATTGGTACAATGGCGTCCCCTCCACTGATATTACTATCCTGTTCAATTTATCAAAACTTAATTATTTTATACATATAAATAGCAGTGAAAACGAGTGTGAGATCCCATCTGACAGCACTACTGAGGATTACATACTATCATTCATGGGAAACATCTTACTCAAAAGAAGTACATGAACTTTGATCAACCCTTCTACCTAATTTATTGGGGAGTACTATTTAAACAAGGTTTGATAGCATCATTTTTATTGATGGTTTTTAACACATAGGAAAAAATTAAAATGAGTTCAAGACCTTCTAGGTTATTCCTAAAATCAAATAATAATCAAGAACACAGATAAATATTTTACAGAATATTGTGAAAAAGCTTGGTTAGTTGCATTTAAGAGAGCAAGAGAGTCTCATTTTGAAGAAAAATGTTAAACTACTCCGATTAGTACTGCGTGCGATTCTTGTTTGTAAAGTTACAAATTTTTCCATGGTACATAGCAAGAAAAAAATGTGTTGCTTATTGGATATAAAGTTGCGTCTTAACTATATTCATCTACATACAAAGTAAAATCCAAAGGGCTTGTCAAAATCAAAGAAAAAATCGTTGACGGAAAAAATAAAATTCTTAATTGATTACAGTTGCATCTAAAAAAGATTACAATGTTATTTAAGTCTTCCTAAACTGTATTAAAAACAAGTCTGACGCTACCGTATTACTATGTAGCACGCGTGTACGCGCATTGAATAACTAATAAAGTAATAACGTCGTGGGGAAATTCGATTCTCAGTATTTATATTATACGTTTATACAGCCTGAAATAGTTATTTTCACTCTGTACATATCAAATGAAGTAACGTAATTATTTATTCGAAATGTCGTATAATTTGTTACTATTTGTTCTAACTGTAATTTATTCTTGATACGATTCTTATTTACGCACACATGAAGCTCAGAAATACACAGATGACGTCATCTTCATCACAATGAGTTAATAAAATAAACATGAGCAACAACGTTTTATAAAAGGTAAAATTTAGTGCGCATTTATTCCGGTTTCTCGTCGAAATCCCAGCAAACAAGCAGCTTTAACAAACTTCGTTAATTATTAGGCATATGACAGAGTAAATGAATGGAAGGCAACAAGGTTTTTGGTGTTGTTGCAGATCATTTTGCTGCTTTTGAGTAATACCTTGACATTATTAAGGAGGTAACATAAAATAATCCCTATTGTTTTAGTTTTTTCTCGTCATAATTGACAAATTACTTTATTTAATTATTCCCAAAAAGATTTTTCCCTTGTTGTTTCTGGAACAATGACAGTAACAAACATTCATTAATTTTACGTTGTAAAATCCGTTTCCAATTTCAAGTGCACGCTTAGGGAATTTGAGTTAGATCCTATTTGTATCCGACGTTCTACTCGTTTTACAGTGGTTATCTTGATTAATTTGTCATTATCCGTCAAAGAGATGGTACCTAATTCATTAGGGAATAATATGATTACGATAACAGATTTTCTCTAAATTGGGAAACGTCCCTACATACTTGCATCTTATATTTTAATTTAATCTCCAAGTCGATTTATAACAAAATTAAACCTTCAGAGTTGATTAATCATTGAATGAATATTTAGAAATTATTTCGTTTCAGAATCTTCTGTGTATTTTAATTCAGGGAGCACTGTTAAATATTAGCTTTGAGCTGTTATTAAAATCGTCTGCGAGTTCTGAAGCGTTTCGTAATAAAATTACAATTTTTTTGCGTTATCTTTTTGTTAAATGTAATAAGTAAAAATAGAATCTTAACCCAACATCTTTTCTGGTATATTGTGATACTTTATTGGTTTTGAACGTTTAGATTTTCCAAACTAATATTCGTAAAATGCAGATACATAGATGTTGGGATGGGAATAAAATGCATCTTTCGATGCCTTTGTTGTTATCACCTATATGGTTTATAGTGAAAGACAAGAATAAAAAGATCATGGAACGGCAACGGCGAAGCACTTTATGGAAAGTGCTCGTAATTTGAACAAACCGTCTTCTCTGTTTCATATTTTCAGATACAAGTAGGGTATACTAACGAAGAGGAGTTTCTAAAATATTCTTTTGCTCAATATTTGATGGTTTTATTCATTATGCTAATAAAATTGTTTTGTTGTAAATCAAAAGACGTTTTATATTATTTGGAAAATTATTATTTCCATCTGTGTTGATTCAGTTCAGAATGAAAAGTTAAAAGGAGGGAAGTAGACAAAGAATACTCTAAATCTATGAATGATGAAAGACTTCAAGAAAAAGGGTATCCGAATAAAGACTTGCATTTATGAATCTATTGAAGTTATCAGAAAGAGTCATGTAACCTGGGTGTAACCAGCGTATAACTATACGCTAGTGTAACCTTATATAACTCCGTGGTAATCCATGGTACTAGGAATTCGTAAGGCTACAGTGGATATTAATATGTGAAGCCTGCCTATGCTGCACTGTAAATTCTGGTGGTTTAAAAAAAGTAATAAATGCGCTAATATAATATTTAATAAATAAGTACAAAGGTTTACAGTTTTAACAGGAAATGCATAATGAGTGCAATGAAGTTCTGAAAGTTGTCTTTCGTCCCCTTCTTTGGTAGATATCTTTATAGTGTAAAAGTGAAGCTGCGAATGGAATTTTAAATGTATTCAGTAGGGATTTTCCATGGAAAGGGTCTTTCTACAAAGCATCTGTAGCTTGTAAATCACGTGCATTAAATAAGAGAAATGCTTAGGTATCAGTTTTTTCTTCAGACGTTCAGATTGTTGAATTCTTTAAAATAGAAGATATTTTACAACATTTTAAATTAATTAAATTAATTTAAAAATTCTTTTACCGCGGGTACGATTCGAACCTACGTGCTCTTACTTTACGCAAGCTGCATTAACCAACTGTGCTACCGAGGGAGGTATACTAGTTGCCTTTTGGAAGTTCGAATCATTCTAAATATATTAAATATTGAATTTAATAATTTCTTGAGTTTGAGTTTCAAGGTAAATTTTATTAATTTGGGCACCAAGCGGGTAGATGAATTTTATCCTTCCGTAAAATTTACTTACTCTAAATTTCCTAATTAAGATTTAAACAAGAATTTATAAGATGCTTTGTTTTACTTAAGCCAGTCGGATATTATACACGATTACTCTGTATAAACCAGTACAAACGCATTTAATATTTGACTTTGTGGAATATGCATTTCAGAAATAGATTATGTAATTTCTTTGTTCTTACGTTAGAACGACCCAACCGTCAAACGTGTAAAATTGGGAGTTGCAATTTGTTACTTTTTACTAAGCTGAGAGGTAAAGTCAGAACGCGCCATTCTAGAGCGGTCGCGTTCCTAAAGGGCATCACGACTAAAAAGTGGAAATTTTGTGTGTCACCAAATTTATTTTATTGTGATAAAAAAATAAAACCTGGTCTTGATCGAGTCAATTAATACGATCATTTCGATTAATTTTGCAATGCAACATAATTTGGGGATTATGGTCAGTTATGTAAAAAATAACTCTAGTAGATCATGTACTAGTAAAAAGCAAACACTAGACGACAAAGTAAAAATGGAAATTCAAGTAAAAAGTATGCGATAAAATTGTTAAAAGAAGATAAAGTCAAAAAATAATTTGCAGATGATATAACAACAAGATTGCGAAATACAGCAGGCACAGATGATATTAACTCCAAGAGGAAGTGAGTCCAAAAAACCCATATGTGCCCACTGTATAAATTTAAAAAATGTATGCGTTTTGGTAAATAAACTTTTTATTTATTACGGAGAACCATATTTTGTTCACAAAAGTTGCAAATAGCATCATATTGAATTCAATAAAATAGTCTTCACACACATTCACCTGGTACAAAAATGAGGTTTGCTATTAAGATTGTGCAAAAGTTTTTTTGTTTTTTTGAGGTAGTTAGCTTTGACTCTAAAAATGTTGTTAAACAACTGAACCATTTAGCAAGTTATATGTCATACCAAAGAGCGTAGTTTACAGACTAATCTCTCTTGTATTGCATTT
>VTPC01000779.1:0-34813 GCA_011009095.1 Ignelater luminosus | reverse complement strand
TGTAGTCAAATCATTGTACAGTAATGACCACTCGTTTGACAGAGCATCGCGTAAAGGGTCATCCCATTCTAGTTTAAACTGCCATTGTTTCTGCAAGAATATTTTAAAACTTATAATTATAGGAGCAATTAAGCCTAGTGGATAGAAAATACTTGATGTTATTGAAAGAATATCACGTTTGGTGACAACTGATTTTGGGCATTTTAATGGTTTTGCGCTGTAGGCCAAAGTGTCGGATTTTGTTTGCCACACTCTGGTCAATGTAATATTCGTTGTCCTCTAAGTGGTCTTCCTCAAGCGCTCCAACATTATTTGAGGACCACTTCCTAAGATTGAATCCATAACCGTTAAGAATTTCGCTAATTTCCGATTCTAAAGCTTGAGCCTCTGAAACCGTATTTGCCCCACTAATTAAATCAGCTACGTAGAAATCATTGAGAATTACATCGCATGATTTGGGATACCTTTGTGAATTTTCTACAGTGGCTTGCTGAAGAGCTCGTGTGGCAAGAAAACTCGCGGAACCTGTGCCATAAGTCACCGTTGTTAACCGATAGTTTCCTATCTCATCCTTTTCGTTTTCGCGCCATAAGATTATTTGTAAATCTCTTTGGCGTTCAGCTATTTTGACCTGCCGATACATCTTTGCCACGTCAGCTGTTAAAACTATGTTATGTTTTCTGAACCGCAAAAGAATAGAAAATAGGTCGTCTTGAATGCATGAACCAACCATTAAAATGTCGTTCAAAGAAATCCCGGAACTAGACCTACATGACCCGTCAAATACTACTCTCAAAGAAGTAGTGAAACTCGTCTCTTTACTAATTCCATGATGCGGTAAATAAAATGTTAAATTGTTACCTTGATCTAGCAATAAACAATTACGCGATATCTTTTCCATATGACCTAGTTTGTCATACTCCCGCATGAGTTCTACATATTTACTTTTAAATTCTACATCCCGTTTGAATTTTCGTTCAATAGAATGTAATCGCTTAATGGCCGATTCATAAGATTCCCCAATTTGGTCTACATTTTTACGAATTGGAAGTGTGACAAATCTTCCGGCATCATCGCGTTTTAGGTTTTCCCTAAATATTCTTTCACACTGTTCTTCTTCTGGCGTTATATATTTAATAGTGGGACATTCTTCTACTTGCCAAAAGTTTTCTAGCTGCTGCTCTAACCGATTACTGACTGATAAATTACAGAGGATGTTATTAAACTTGTTGCTACAGTTGGTGATTGGACCTGATATTACCCAACCGAAAAGCGTTTGCTGTAAGATCGGCGAGTCATTACCTAACCTTATTTGTTGAGAGCATAAAGCCTCATAGAAAACTTGAACTCCTAGTAGAAGATCAATGCTTTTACTTTTGTTGAAATTTTTGTCTGCGAGTGCATGTTCTGGAATGTTCAATAATGACTCTGCAGCATCTGAACTTGGTAGATTCTCAGTTAATTTTTCTAATACTAGAAAACAAAGCCCTTTAGTATATGAACTAGTTTGAGATTTTATGGCAGTGTTGACGGTTTCACTAATGTTCACGGTCGAGTTACCAACACCCACTACTGGAATTTTACTTTTAGCAAAGGGTAACTGAAGCCTTTTCGCTAGCCTAATCGTCATGAAATTCGACTGAGACCCGTATCTAATAATGCATTGCAATGTTGCCAATTCCCGTAATTATCTTTGATTAATACCGACGCTGTTGACAGTAAAATCTCGATCTCGGGTTTTGAACTATAATTTACGACTACACTTAGATTTGTGCGCGGACTTGCGTCAATATCTTCTATTGATTCGTTTTTGTTAGCATATATGTGTAACATGGTATTATGTTTTTCAGAACACACCTTGCAGTCCTGAGCTACATATTCATTGAAAGCATGATTTGTTCTCAAACAATTAGAGCAAATTTTGAGTTTGTTTATTTCGTTAATTCGAGATTCAACTGGCAGGGATAATAACGATTGACAATAATAGATTGTATATGCGCCTTTACAGAACATGCATTTCAAATTACGATTAGCAGTGGAAATAAATGATTGCGTTTTCTTAGCGTGTCTTTCAAAGATTTGATTTTTATGTTAGTTAATTTTGAATAATACTTTACTTTCAGTTTTCGATTTATAGTCGCTCATTTCGATTAATTTACATCTATCATTTAAGAAATTTAGAAGTTCGCTTAACTTAGGTGAACTACATTTTTTATGGATAATTGATTCATCCCAAAGAGATGCTGATTTTGAATCAAGTTTAATTGATAACAAATGAATGAGTAACGTATCCCACGATTTTACTGTCTCATTCAATACCTCAAGAGCGCGATATCGTTTTTGAAACTCATCGAAAAAGTTTCTGGGGGTGTACTCTTTAGAAACTGTTGGTAAATTGAAAAGAGCTCTGATATGATTTTTTGTTATTAACGCTTTATTTTCATACCGTTCCGTAATTAACGACCAAGCAATTTCGTAATTATCGCTAGTTACGGCTATGGGATCTAACACTTTAGCTGCTTCGCCTTTTAAAGAACCTAATAAATAATAAAATTTTTTAACGTTACTGATGTTTGAATCATTGTGCACTAAACTTATATAAAGATCTCGGAATTGTTCCCACTTATCGAAGTCACCGTAAAGTTAGCTTACCACGTGTTTCACATAAGACCAAAGGAAGGAAAAATGGAACGACTTACGTGAATTACTGTTTTCGATAAAAAATATGATGGTTTTTGTCGTTATCGATAGTGGACTGTATTAAATTGTCGATGTATCCGGCTCGAAGGACCATAGAATTCGTTGATGTTGATGGAAAAATAAAAACGCTGCGATTCGTTGCTCGACGTACGTTTATTGCTCTGTGTTCGAAAGAGAAGTGGCCGAGAGCGGCCGGTGCAGAGTGCAAGGTGTGGGTAATGCAGGTGCAGGGAATGCAACTTACAAAAATGTTCCTAAACTGTAAACCCTAGCCATACATGAGTAACTAACTTCTACAATCTATACTGTTCTCATTTATTGCTTTTAATCCTAATTCATACCCAAAGCTTCCAACTAGAGCTTAGCTCGGTAGGTATACCATTTTTTTTATAAGAGCCAGAAAAGCTCCTTAGAAAAAAGCTTATGCAACAAGCAAGCAAGCGCATTATACTCATAACTATCATAATAGACGTCCCTCTGCATTCAATTCAATTCTTAGGGCAAACGTATCTCTTTTAATTATTTTTGCGTAAACCTACTTGAATAGATGAGATCGATAAGGGCCTAAATCCTGTTTGATTATTTTACGTATATGTAGCAAGAGTTTAAATCTTTTTATCGTGTGAAAGTAAATTGAATCTATATCGCCGCCGCCAGTGACCTTTAGTGTCTCGTTTTTTCTGAACATGTTTATGAGGTTTTTAAAACGTATTTATATACGTTATTTAAATTGTTCTTGAAGTTATCTTGCAAAAAGTAAATTCCTCTTTTATATTAAGGTGTTTTACGTTACAAACTTATTTATTTCTTAGCAGTTCAGCAAGTTGTACACAATCACGTTGATAAAATATAACAAATTTATTCCATCTGTTATATTTTACTTCCTACAGCATGTCAAGGTCTGTGCAGCGTTTAAATCTATTTGTATTTCAAGATTAATTAGAAATTTGATTGAAATGAGATTATTGAAATTTAATTAAAACTTAGGTAATCAAAGGTGTATACAATTAGTAATTTCTAGTTCATGTAAAGTTAGGTAATTTAAATCTGCATAATCGGTTTACTAAGTAAAATGTTTGAAAGGCGTATTTAATGGTTATGTAACATATAGCAACATACATCAATAAATTCAAGAGCTCCGTCTTGCTTAAAATTCCAGTGTAAAGCCCAAAGAACAGAGCAATTCTATTTTAATTTTTTTTATTCACAAAAAGAAAATCTCAATCTATTTCTTGTTTGTCTTCTATTCCAGTTGTTGTTTTAAGATTTTTGTTTGAAAAGACAGTTTACATAATCTACAAATAGTGTTTCAAAATTCTAAAACTTTTATCAAATTATTTATTTATACAAGCCCCAAAGAAATAATTGCTAGAAGCAAATCTAGTACAGTCACAGAAGAACAATTATTTATTAACACAACTGTAGGACTCGTATTTTTACTCTTCTAATTTACTTTTTTTCTTGGACAAATGTTTGTTTTCCCATTCATGCCAATAATAATAGATGAATGTGCTGTAAGATTAAACATTAGGATCAGTTGTATCCTCTAAATTACCTAAAACGTCAAATTAAGAAAGTTTAAATAGAGTTAAGAGGAAATATAATCAAGATTTTGGCTAGAAAATAAATTTTTGGCACAACGTTTTCTAGGGCATAGGCAACAATATTTACTGCCTTTAAGAGTTTTTCATTCGGTTCATAAAATAACCAAGAGTTAATTGGTTGATAACCGTTAAAATACTTTTGAGGTCAAGCAAAGTAATAAACACTGTTTCCTAAGACTTGGGCTACAAATGTAGATAATAAAAAAATATCCGGTGAGTTTTCCTCTTAACCTTGATGCCATTTGGAATATATTTTGCTCGCTTTTGCTGTTTTTCTACTGCCCTTTTTTTCAACTACAGTGTAGATACATTGTCCAATATAGAGTTGGAAGAAACCAAAAAAAAATAAAATAGAGAAATATTAGGAATACATTTAAAGTGAGCAAAAGAAAAATGCCCATAGAATGGCTCTACTCAAACTGTAACGTTGTATATTTGATAATGTGGTTGCCATTAAGTTTTACATAGTCTTCTTTCTTTTGCTAAACATGGTTACTTATTTCAATCAGCTTTTTTCAAGGACTAAAATAAAAATGTAGCGTTGGTGACCAAGATCTAGAAAAAGGCACAATATCTTAATTTATTTATGCTACGGCGCCTTTGATTTGAGCTTTCTTTATAACCATAAAACGTTTACTAAAAAAAAGAAAAAGCAATCAAAGTAACAAACAAGAAACATTTGGATAAAAATGGTTGAGAAAAATGACTCTCGCTTTAGATAATAATTTGATTACAAAAAATAATTAGTGGGCTTTTGAATAACTAGCAAGGTGTTACAAGAATTTTCTAAATTTCATTTTGAATTTCTACAAAGTGATTATAGCTGGAGAATCTTTCAACGTGTGGCTCTCCTACCAGGAACAAAATAAAGTTTTGTTGTTACATGACGCTGTGATTCTTCTAAAATGTATTGTTGGTAGTAAATCATAGAAAAAAGAAGAAAAGCCATCGTGAACATTCTTCCATTGGGGTCAATCTAGGAATTCCTCTTCAGTCAAAACTGAAAATTTTGGAATGAATGAAAATAAGGATGAAACAGAAGAACTAGTTAAATCCAGTGTGGATGTTGCAGATGATGGGGTAACGATAATGCTTCCGTTGTGTGTAGAACTCTGGAGAGTACAGAAATAGTGAATAATGATCTCTAGCTAGACAGGATTTCACAACGTCTGTAAATAGAAACTGGCTATTAAAATTGCTGCTTATACTAGAAACAATTACATCCAGGTAGTAAAAAGTATCAAAGTAGTAAGATTTACAAAACTTGTAAACTGACGCTTTTGAAATAGGCTCAGTAAATCACTCTTTTGAATAAAAAAAGTTTTTGACAATACCAAAGCAAGAAGAAAAAAAAATGTAAAAGTTTTTAGCAACTTAGTAAAGGTAAAGGCTGTGCAAAAAGTCGAAAATGGAAAAAATCTGTAACAAACGAATAAAAGCCACTTAACGCTTGCTTCCTAAGGTTGAACAGAACATTGCTGTAAAGTAGCACAACATCTATACTTATTAATTATAAATAGCACGACGACAAGAATCACAGGTTTACCTAAATCATTAGAATCCATCTATGTGGTTAAATTTCTCTTGTTTAAGTTAAAAATGTTTTACAAAGAAACAAGATTGGGTAAGTCTTTACAGGTTCTTTTTATCACAAGCTTTCACCAAAGCTTTCTGCAGCTTCAAGCAGGTTAGAAGTGGTTAACTAATGCACTTTCGGAACAGTTAGATCGACAGTCAATTCCCTGGGTTTGCAGATGAAGATCCAGAATTCATAAAGTAACGCCGGAGCTTGGCCTTGAGTTGACAAAAACTGCGGTTTCGTCTTCAGTTTACAGCGAAAACAATAATTATCGCCAAACAAAATTTCAGCCTGCGGAACTAGCTTAATCGGATCAAACAAGAAGAAAGGACCGATACATTCCATTTATCCTCACAACGCGGAGGCTTGTCGCACCCACAAAGTTAGCAGTTAAAGAGCTTACAACCATTAATACATAGCGGCACCTCGCACTCAAAATTCCCACCCAGCTCGAATTTAATCTTTCTGTCCCTTCTAACATAAACTTCTTCACCAGGAAACAGGTATCAGGTGTGTCTCGCTAGCAACAATAATTAAGTGGAAAAATTCGTTAATCCTAAACGATTCAAAAGGAAAGTTTCAGAAGCTAAAGGCTCTCTCCACCCGAGAGGAAATTATCAAAAGAAAATTGAAAAGCACACTGAAAGTCCTGATTAAGCAGCGGTAGCGACAAGTCATCGTTACAACGTTTTTCTGTGGCGGTAATTAATGTCGAGTCTAGACTATTGTGTACAATCTCTGAGACCACAAGCGTACTAGTAAATTGATTGTTTTGTTTAAAAATCGATTCATCGGTTTCTGGCCTGATTTATATTTAGATCTCTCTGATGTAAAAACTTTGCAGATTGTTCGTGACATTCGCTAGCTATCAAGGTAATCGTCTTTAGAACTTCAGTGCATTATCAATAGGTACCTGAATATGAAAAACGTGTCTGTCTGTTTATGTTTGGTTTTCTTTCACCTCTATAACGATTTTTACCATATCGCTGCTTTATTATCTACTTATGATTTTAGAGCCCAGGCTCATTATAGTTCGGCCGGCGCACATCTTTGGATAGGTGCTTTAGTATAATGCAAAATATATATAAATGGTGGAAAATTTCAAAAAAACTATTACAACTACAATAAAATATAGACTTTTAACTTATAAAAATTGAAAATTATGTTTAATTTACAAAACAGATAATCTTTGTATAACAAACATCATGGCTCAGTTGACGGCTCATAATAGTTTGATCGCTTATCATAATTGTCAAGAAATCAAGCCCTTTAGTAAAAACAAAACACTGATTGAACAAATCAACAATCAGTATTAGTTATTATTTATTTTTAAAGCATAATACGTCGTGGTAAGGCTTTAAGTAACGATTTGCGCTTGTCAATCATTAATGCCTATAAAAACAGCATTTCAGCACGTCGCATTTCAGTTTCGCATTCAATGCCGCGTTCTACTGTTCAAGATATTAACAATTTATATAAATCAACTGGTGGAGTTGACCAAAAGCAAATAGGAGAGCTTTATGTAGAATTGTAAAAACAAATCGACGACGGTCCAATACCAAAGAACTGTTTTGTGGAGGGAAAGTATAGGCAAGGACATTTCGTTGGCTACAACAAAGAGAGCTATCAGAAAAATGGGATACAAATTCTATAAGGTAACAATTATCCTTTTTTTTTTGGGTGAAAATTGTTGGTAACTGATGCTCTTTTTCTGACAGGGAAAAGAAAAGCCATTATTGACGACATAAAAGCGTAATAGACTGAAATGGGCTAGAGAAAACCAAAATTGGTTTCAAAGACAATGGGGAAGTATAATTTGGAGTGATGAGTCCAAATTTGATGTTTGCATAGGTGATTCCCGCAAAAGAGTGTTGCGGACATCTTCTGAGGCATATGATTGTCTAATGAGAAAAGTTCCCAGCATCAGTCATGACATGGGGTTGCATGTCCGCAAAAGATTCTGGAAGAAAGCTTCTTACTATCAATTGCACAATGTGCAACGAATGACGGTGACTTTATGTTTCAACAGGATGGTGCACCGTGCCATAAAGCAAAAATTACTCGTACGTGGTTTCAGGACCACAACATTCCACTACTAAAATGAACGTTTTCTAGTCCAGATTTGTCTCCAATCTAGACACTTTGGCATAACATATAGAAACAACTACGAAAAAATCCAGCACGTACAGTATCTGAATTAAGAGCTACCTTGCCGAACATATGGGATAATATTTTACCAGAAAAGTGTGCAAGACTTGTGGACACAATGCCTAGCAGAGTTAAGGCGGTTATTGCTAATAAAGGCGACGTAACCCAATATTAAAATCTGGTCGAGCTATTATGATCCATTAGTTGAGCCACATTCCTTGAGCTAGTCTACTGTTATTTTTGTAGGAACTAAATTATTAGTAACGTCTCTCATTCTATTCTTGGTTGTGTCAAGAATTGTAACAAAAACAAAACTAATAAAGCTAATTAGCTGTAATGATTTATAGGATTCGTTTCATTCACACTTGGCCTAAATTTATATTTCTATAATCGATCACACCCGTCTTTTGTCAGTATATGGGCAGTTTTTGTTTTAAATTAAATTTTAGCAGAATAGAAAAGTTTCTTTTTGACCTTAGAAATAATATACTTAATGAACATATCAGTCATTTACGCGTTGGTTATGACTCCTCATCCGGTAGACGGGCGAATTTCAATAACGAATTAAGTTACCTAGGTGTTAATAATTGGCATGTTAATCTTAATTAATTTAATAGTGCGTGTTATAAAGTTTATAAAGTTTGTTACATTTCACAATAATTATCTTCATCTAGTACAGTTCTTGCAGAGTAAAAGTAGATTTAAGTAACAAAAAATTTATTATTCCAGTTTCTTACACTCAACACCTTAAACTTGATTATTTAATAATCTTAATGTAATCTCTCGATACTACTTGCATGTATTTTTGGTTAAGGATTAAATAATATAATCAACGCCCACTTTTACTAATTATCATAATATTCTGGTAGGTGTTGAATGCACATAAACATTATATTGCTTAGAGAAATCTAAAATGTACTTTTTTTATGTTAACTTTTATATTTTAATTTTAATCTTTATTTTAAAATAAGTAAAATGAAATAAATTTGTAGTTTTAACTTACTGGAAATAAAAGGAATGCCATTACAAAAAAAGAAATGCATAGTTTGACAAATTTGTCCATTTAAAAGGGAAATGGCAAACATCAATTTGTGAATCAAATAAAATCAAGCTTGAATTAAGCTTTTAAGACCATTTAACAGAATCTCGTTGATTTAAATTTTTTTCTTTAATGTTTTTCCAGTAAATTAGTTAAGTAAAATTTAAAATCAATATAAAACATCTATGCTTTCTCTATAAAGGACTAAAAGGAATTTATCCTTAGAAAGGTGACTCCTGAACATTAATTACAAGAAGCAACTCGATTGAACCCTTATTTAAGGTTGAGTGGAAAGTTTTATCATGGCCGTTCCATTCCTCTGCTATCCCATAAAGGCTTCTTATACTCCCTAGGAGTTAGTTTATAGGATTAGGATGGAAATTAAATTTCTCAATTATAATTATACATAATGGGTAATAGATTTTAGGAACCTAAATCATGTTTTATGTTTATTAGAGTTAAAACGAGCGATAATAGCACTAATTAAAATTTCTAACTAAATGAAAATGAAAAACTAACTGGGACAAGAGTTCAAAAGTGAACTTATTTTATGTCACGTCATAAATAAGTAAGGTCATCATTGTGCTCTTAGGTGAAGAATGTCGTTATAAATTTCTGAAAGAAACTGTCTAATCCTAACCCTATTTTATATACCCTAGGGCTATAATAAACTGTCAAAATCAGGAAGTATTGATATAGTGTGGTGTGGTAGGGTTTGTGGAGTCTCAGAATACTTAACCCTCATCTTACACGTCTATGGCATAAAAATGAAAATATTGATTTTTAGTAGTTTCGGATACATATATTTCACGAGTTACAATAACAATATTCCTTTCATGAAATATTTTTATAGGTAATGGATATATAAATTTATTTCAGGTTCTTTTATGATTCATATTCTTCAAGTAGTAAACACACAATATTCGTTTTTATTCTCTTAACTGAAAAAAAAAGGGAAAGCTATAAGAACAGACTCAGCAAAAAAATACCTCTGTGAGTTTAGCAATTTCACAAGGTCGAAAAGAAAACTTGTTAAAAGCTTAAGTGAATATAATTAATTACGCACATATATACATCACATGAAAGTAGATGTAAAAGCAAAACAGGCGCGTGCATACAAGATTAGTTCCGCACGCAACAATAGAAGGGATAACCAAGAAAGATAATAAATCAAGGACACTAAAAGCAGGTTAAGATTAGCATTTAGATCACTAAAATTAATTAAGTGCTTTGGTTAAGACACGTTAACAGAACAAATGAAAGGGAAAGCTAATAAATAAGGGTATAAAACAAATAGACATGCTTGCTAAAAATTATATAAGAAATCAATCAAGTTATGCTAAAATTTGGTATTCTATTAGATGGTAGGTTGACATGAATTTGAGTTTTGTGATATTCTCTGGCGTCTCTTAACACTAACAAGGTAGCATGCAATATTTCTAAGTTTACAATTTGCTGTTTTTACAAAAAGCGTATTTTGCAAAAAGTTTATTTCTAAATCTAACTGTAAATTTCCTATGGTTTAGAAACTTGAAAACTCTATTCGGAAATTGTAAGACGCGGTAGATGAATGCAGAAAATTACAACAATTTTTAGAAACGTTAAATAAATTAAATTAACTTTAATTATCGGAATTTACTTGACCTAATATAAGATTCTGTTCTATCAGATGGTTCACAACGCAACTTATTTAGATTTTCTCATCATTATCAAACAATAACGGTTTTTTAGTTAAATTAAATGTAAATACAGAATTTGCATAATTAGTAATTAATGTAGCATATTGCGTCGAATCTATATTGATTGATTAGTGCTTTTAGGCATTACCACTAACTAATTGATTAGTTTGTAATATAAATGTACAGAATGTTAATCGAGTAAATGCAGTGTGGCCATAAGCAATAAAATAATTTACAAAATTAAATAAAATTGACAAAAAGTTTTAAGAAAATGATGCAAAGCGATTTAAATAAAACTGCAGCTTTTAAACTGAAATACCAAAGCAACGACGTTATTAATATTTTATTAAATGGCAGTTTTAAACCTTAAATATAATAATCAACTGACCGCTATATAGTGTGTCCCAATTTTGATGCTCACTATTGGGATCTCGAAAATTGTAAGAGATTCGAAGTCGGTTAAATTAGAAAAGTTTTGGCTATTTTGGAGATCAGTTATTTTATGCTTTTGTTTTTTCAAAAACGTTCACGGCTTACTAGATATTTTCTAAAAAAGAAATTATTTTATTTTTTTTAAATAAAAAGTATTTCCCACTTAGCGTGCCATGGCTTTAAACATGAAAATCATTGATTTTTGTCAGATAAATTACATTTGTTATGTAACAATTGCTAAAACAAAACACAAGACGCTTTTAAGATAATTTACTGAGCATTCACAGATAGCATCAACTAAGTATCTAATGTCCCATAAAAGCTTATTTATTTTGTTTTAGCAATTTTTGCATAACAAATGAATTTCTTTGATAAAACTCCACGACTTTGTGTGTTAGATGTCATGGCACACTATGATGAAAAATGATTTTTACTTCATAACATAACATTTAAGGCGTACTGTTCAGTAATATGGAAATCAAGTAGGCGTTCCATTAGAAAAAATTTGGATTTACGTTTCACCGCCAAAATAAAACAAAAGACAATTGCGAAAATAATTTTTTTGTGTTTCGGAGTAAATTCTCTAAAACACCCTCTTTGCTGTTCT
Organism: Ignelater luminosus; assembly: GCA_011009095.1. Lineage (NCBI taxonomy): Eukaryota > Metazoa > Arthropoda > Insecta > Coleoptera > Elateridae > Ignelater > Ignelater luminosus. The sequence continues at coordinate 23,025 of VTPC01000779.1, read as the reverse complement.
TTTCTATCTTTGCTCATTCCTGAGATATTTCACTTTAAAGAAAATAAAATAATTTCGTTTTTAGCAAATATCTAGTAAGCCGTAAACTTTTTTGAAAAATCAAAAGCATAAGTAAACTGATCTCCAAAATAGCCAAATCTTTTCTAATTTAACCGACTTCGTATCTCTTACAATTTCCGAGATCCCAATAGTGAGCATCGAAATTGGGACACGCTGTATATACACTGGGTTAGACAATTTCTTTATCTATGCCTTTAATTTTGCAAGAAAAAATCTGGCTGGGAGAGTCTTGGAAATTGGTTTACAAAGTCTCTTTAAATGAAATAGTTTAGTCTTTGATTTTTAGATTTCCCAGTATCATGAAGTTTGCTATTGTAGACCCCACATAAAGGTCAAACAATGTTGGTGGCCAAATCAGAAACTAGAGCTATCCACTTCTTAAATTTAAACATTTTAAATTCACAAATACTAGGTACGCTGCCGCACAGCTTAAGGTACACCATTCCTGGCGGTGATTTTATTGATATTTATGTAAACTGGAGTTTTTATTAGTTTATTTCTTAATTTAAAATATTTATATTACATTATGAAGAAAGTGGCATCGAGTAATCAAAGAAACGATGAAAATTGTGGTATTTTACCACGGTTTACCATGGTTATCGTGTTTCACTTAATAGAGGGCCAGATTAAAGACAAGTTCAACAGAGTGTTTTTTCCGCGCTAATTTTCTTAAGCCCGTTCCCTTAGCAGTGGCTTTTCTCCTTAACCTCTTCATTAGATGATAATTCATTTTGCTAGATTGAACTAGGCTTTTAGTTCTAAGGTCTTCTTCTTGCCACCTAACTGGTGAGTGCAAGACAGGAGGAAGCGTCACCATAAAACAGCCATTTGTGGTGTAGATATTGGCGCCAGTACTAAGTTATACCATCTACCGAGTGTGGAGTTTCAAACCCGTACATAAGACAATGCATGGCAATTCAGATTTTTGTAATTCCTGATCCTCAAATGAACCTGTAGGGGAGGTAATAGAAACAACCGATAGGGTAGAAATTCCCTCTCAATCTGGCACCAATAAATTAACCAAAAAATGCTCAAAATTAGCAAAATAAATAATTAATGAAATAACTCTTACAGTATTAGTATAAGCTGACGTGGACTTGACAAGCAGAAAACAAAAGCAGTAGAATGCGTCATTAAAGTTTTATTAAGTGAGATTTGCTTAAGATTATTCGAATTTTACCGTAATTACAAAAACGTGTTTTTTAATTTGCTGAAAATGAATCTCCTTTTGAAACACGTATATTTTGTAGCAAAAAAACTTTCTATTTTATATTTATGTATTATTGCTGATAAATAAATGTGTAAGTGAAAAAAAATTTGATATCATTGTTAATATTTAATTGCCTTAAATCCCGTATTTGATCAATACAGCACGCTTACACGATCGAAAAAATCTTTCAGACAAACTCTCTCCATCCTTGTCTGTCGCATGGAGGAGGGCGCGTAACGCTTCTCTGTCACTCTCCATGCTTGCGCTCAAAACTTAACATCTAAAATATAGGCAACCATGGATGTGACAAATTTTTGCTAAGGCAACCTAATAATGCTGGGTAGGAAATAAAATAATCTTTCATTTAAAAAAAAATTGATTAAATAACTGATGAGGGTATATTAATAACCCTTGCTCACCTGTTTATACCTGGTAATCTCATAGTTGTACCGTAGGAAAAGTAGACAACTTATATTTTTCCAATTCCTTGAGTCATATTCTCTCGGCTAATGCTCGATTTTTATGAATAACATATGGGGGAAATTGATCCAAAAAAGTTAATTATAATTTATATTATTTAACAGCATCGGTACGCGATTTGGCTAGGCAACCCATTTGCAATTTATCAATTAATTTATTATCTAACATATAATCTTTGTCATCATCAAATAACAGATGAGGGTATATATTTCTAATATCAGATCTTGTACTACCATCCAAGAGAAGGTTTAGTAATTGTTCGATATAGCTACCCCTAGAAAGAGGGCGTTTTGGGTGCACGTTTTTGGTATCAGCAAGTAAAGAATTACTCACAGAAGACAATTAGGTGGCCAGCGGTAAAGAAAATTAATTCAATCTTGGTGAAACCGACGAAAAACAAACACGATTTTTTAACACATCTGAGATTCTGTTGCACAATAGAAACAATGAAGTTGGCACCTAAATCAGCTGCTGCACACACTACCAACCCCTACTGCAACATGACCCGCGTATAAGAATTTTACCTCAATCTTGTGGAAGGCCGCAGCGAGAGTGTGGTTTGGTTAAAAGCAATTAAACGTTCATTTTTTAACGAATCCTACCCTAATCTTGTGGAGGGCCAAAGTAAGGATGTGGTTAGGTTAGAAGTAATTAAGCGTTCATTTTTTTAATGAATTCTGCCCCAATCTTGTGGGGGGCTGAAGCGAGGGTGTGTTTAGTTTAGAAGTAACTAAACGTTTATTTTTTTAATGAATTCCACCTCAATTTTGCGGGAGGCTCAATTAAATAAATTAATTCACCCATACTTGCGCGGGGTCAATATTCTCCAGATGATTTAGGGAAATTGAGTTGCGGTACTGTCGGTTGGTACGCTGTCGGAGAGTAGCAGGAACCGCAATAGACGCGATATTATAGTGTCATGGCAGTCGTTTTGCTAGTGAACTGTCAAGATCTTCGATTTTCGAAGTTTTGTTTTAAATTTTCTAAGTGTTTGGCGTCGAATAGGCCTTCCACATACGTCTTTGATTCTCTGAATGAATATACATGCATTAGTGAAGTTAAGTTGCTTCTGCACAACTTTAATTCTAGGGGTAGCTGTATCATCGAACAGTTACCGAAGGTTTTTATGATAAAAATTTTTATCACGGACGAGTTACCGCAAAATACGCAATTTGTATTCCGTTAAATTTGCTGAAAGACCTATTCCATCTCATTTCGCGGTTCGGTCTGTGGTTGACAGATTTGAAGAAACGGGATCTGTTTAATCAAAAGCACGAGGAGGTAGTATCTAATAATACTAATAATAAAACTTTTCTTCCAATTGACGTACAATAATGAATTTTATCATAACCGAATTTTAACAGGTAAAAGAAGACGTAATAATATTGAAATAGAAGAAAGGGATTACGGCTAAGCCAACTTCCAGCACCCGAGTGATTGCACAAGAATGTGTGACTGTCTAAAACATATTAAAAAAGCATAAATATCACTCTTATAACATGCAGTGCCATCAGGAAGTATATGAAGCAGTTGAGGAAAAAAGAGCATTTTTTTCTGAAGTCATGATGAAACGTGCAAATAAAGATTATGATTTTTTGTTTTCGATTTGTTTAACGGACGAATGCACCTTTACGCTTAATAACGAGCCAAATTTTTTGTGTCAAGAAAATCCTAACCTAAATGTGCAATCCTGAACGCAATGTCCCCAGAAAATTAATCTGTGGGCTGGCACGTTTAAAAACCATATCATTGGACCTTTCATAATACAAGGAAATTTAAATTCAGTTTCATACCTGGATTTATTACAAAATGCCATTGGTCTTGCATTGGAAGCAGCCGCAGATGAAAATCAAGACGTCTGGTTCCAACACGATAGTTGTTTTACCCATTTTAGTGCGGATGCCAAAGCATATTTAAATAATGCTTTTCCAGACCACTGGATTGGGCGCGGAGGTACTACTAGTTGGCCAGCTAGATCTTCTGATTTAGCACCATGCGACTTCATCTTGTGGGGCCATTTTAAAAAGAAAATTTACGAAAAGCGTAACTCAAATATTAATTCTTTGAAAGAATTAATTTTTGAAGAGTGCGGAAAGATTACAAACCGTTAGCTAATGTTAGGGAGTCTTTTTATCACCGCCTGAGTTATTATTTAGCCCAGAATGGAGGTTTATTTGAATATTTATTATAATTTATTTTAGTTGCCCTTGTAAATTTGTTATTTGAACCCATAATTAAAATTTGTTAAACAAGTTTGTTCATTGGACTAATTTATTGATGTCAGGTTTGGAAAACATTTCTGCTCTAACGATACTATTTACCAATTCAAGCCAAATTGATAGGGAATTTCTACCCTATCAGTTGTTACCATTACCTCCCCTACAGGTTTATTTGGGGAGCAGGAATTACAAAAATCTGAATTCCCATGCATTGTCCTATGTAGGGGTTTGAAACTCCACACTTGGTATAAAGCAATCCCCAATCTAATAGCTGTAAACGTGTATTTCCTTTCCTTGCCAAAACCTACACCAAGGAAAAAAACAGGTTTACTGTACAATTGAGCTACAAAAGGTGTCCATAGGAGCTTTAGGTACACTGAATGCCCTTATCCCCATTGGTATTAATGTCCGGGCATCTATTATCCTCATACTCAAGTAGAGTAAAAGCTAGGCTCCGGGTTTTTTTTTGTAGTGTACTTTACTGAGTTACACGATCGTCCACGGTTAAGAGTAAACCCTCATCCAAGATTCCCCGTTTCGGGTACACTGGAAGAGTACAAGTACCTTGCACATCTTTTTACCATGTCGTAGCTAGCAAGGATAAAATCCATAGGCTTGTCAGTGGCGCTTATGTTTCTGACACATCCAAGGGTTACCGGTATCAGTTGCGTGGTGACGGACATAGATTGGCCAGAACTCTATCTTATCAAGCAAGTGCCCACGCATGAGTACCAATGTGTATTATTTACAGATAGGTTTTAGTTCTAGATCCGGAGTTTTTGTGATAGAGTCATAGTTACTTCTGCCGTTCATCCGTATTTACTTGGATTTCTTCACATAAACATTCAGAGGGTTAGGCAGAAGTGGCAAATAGACTGATTCCCAGTGTACCTTTGAAAACAAGCAGATTGAACCTATTAACCTGCTTTGTTGAATGTTGTTACGTGCAAATACGAGTTTAGTGACCCTTAGATAATTTACGCAACATATAATAATCGGAATGCCACTTTGCTTACCTTTATCATCGGAGACGGGTCGGGGTCTAAAGGCCTTACACCCTACGAAAGACGATAAGAGGTATTGTTAGTTGTTAAAGAGCACTAATTGTGGTCGTTGACCGTGGAAGGGAGAAGGAACCCCTTAACTGATTCACTTTCCCAAGCTTCAATAAGATGATTCTAAGCGTGGAAAGATAAGATAAAACACTTTTTCTTGTCTACCAAAGGAGTTAACATAATTTGTGGACAGGTCAAAACCACAACGCAATTTACACTCTGGGTTTCAAAGAATACCTTGCGCAGATTAACCCGAGCACAATCAGCAGATAATCTCGACAAACGGAATTCTCTTCGAGGGCGGTAAGTGGACTTATGGTTTTTTATGAATGATAGGAGCTAGCTACTTACTCGTGTAAGACAGAAAACAAACTAACTTGTTATTATTTTTAAAAGGGTGTATGTTTCCCTGTTAACAGGGTGGAATGGTAATGCAATTGGTTGTTTAACAATTACAAAGCAAAAAGTTAACCACTCATAAGATGATAGGAGGTACGTTCTCACACCAAAAACAACGTACTTGATAATTGTGCAGCTGCACGTCTTGCGGTCATAAAATTCACACTGCTAACTGGTCGGGTATAATTTATTGAAAGATAAAATAGCAACTTGGTTTTATTCGGTGTTTTCCCTCACGAAATATCATGTCTTAAATTATCTATATCTCGATTCTAATGCATTTATTCAACTGAAATCATAACTCATGGGTGCAGTAGAATTCCAGAATTTTCAATAAATCAAGAATTATGATTTCCTCGTTTGTACTGCTTTTTTAAATGTATTTGCTTTTAGTGGAATTCGGTCAAATTACTGTTTTATGTGTGGCAATAATTTTAAATTTGCAAAGTTCTTGCACACTTTTTCTAGGTCCGAACGTAGTGTTTGTATTCTGTAATTCAATTTTTTTTATTTGTTTTTACTTCTTGATTTTTTGCTACAGCTACAGGGATTTGACAAATTAATCAAATACAATGAATTACAATAATGTTGAGTATATTATTATTTATTGATTTTGGTATCATCTGAGTGTGTCAATCTTTGTTGAAGGTACCTTGATAGTTGTCTTAAGCAACAACACCAAAACATGGAATATACTATTTTTGCACAACTGAAACAGGAAGTCCATATCATTTATAAGACTATAAGACAACAAAACTAAATTGCTGTAGTATCTCGTAGCATCTGAAACGAAGTTCAGTCAGTAAAGAAGTCGTTGTCCTAATTAACAAACCACGTAACTCCAAAAATACGATTTTGAAATTTTCATGCTATGGATTCGTTTATGGTTCCTGCACAACTTCACCAAACCTCATAACTCCAAAAAATTTAAATCATCGAACAAAAGGGAAAAACAAACTACGTATATTTTTAGCAAGGAATTTCGTTATTGCTAACCAAGTAACTCCTAGCAGGGGCAGCCTGTTGTAATGCAAAAATGTGCTGTCTGTACAGTATTTGGATTTATCTGTGATTACAACATTTTTTTATTGTTTGGAGGCTATATGGCACGTGTTTGAAGGTTGGTAATGCAATATAATATTATTTTAGCATAAAATTATAATGAATATAAAATTTTAAGTTGAAAACTAACCTGTTTGAAAAGGATATGTGATTTACGTGTTTTGTTAACAAAACAAAGTTTTAGGTTAGTTTGCAATTTTTGAGAAGTTACACGTTTTCATTCTATCAACGTTTACTTTTAAAATAATTTAATTAAAATTGTACTTTACTAAGTTTAGTTTAAATTCAGGTAATTTATAAGTTTTATAAGGATTTACTAGCAGAAAAACATTATTTTTTGTGTACTTCTACTAAACTCAGATGGAGTTATGTTGTGTGCTAATCTGTTCTTTATGAAGTTACGAGGTTTTATTTCAATATGAAACGGTAGATACGGGGTTTATCTACAATTAAAGGTTTTGAATGAAAGACATTCCAGGAGTTAAATGGTCTGTGTTCATTTTATTAAACTGACCACTAATTACGTTTTTGTTACTATTCAGTTAAAAAATGTCTTTGAGAACAAAACAAAATACTAAAACTAGCAATAATTGCACAATCTGACAACGGAAATGGTGGATGTTTGTTTTTGCCGCCGGTCAAGAACCAAGATTGTACTGACACTATTAATTCACCTTCAAAGATTGACAAGGAAGATGTCATTGTTGATGATATTATTTCTACAGCAGACACGTTCATGATTGATGAAAATGGCAACTTAATTTAAATATTTCCTGAATCTGAAGCTCAAAATCAAACAGCTGATGTAAATGACTTAAATAATTTAATAATATTGGAGACTGAAAATAATAACAAAAATGTTAATAACACACAATTAGTGGAGGAAAAGGAAGAAGCTGGAAATTTTGATATAAGTCAAGATATAAGTTTTGGAAGTCTCTCTATAAACCTAAACTTTTCAGATACTGAAGCACTTAGTGCTGTTAAAGAATTACATTATGATTGTAACATACTGACGCATATAGACCTTGATTATTTATATAGTTTATATATAGTTTAATAAATAAAAGTGTTTACTGTCAAGCAGAAAAATCTAATGATTTTATCTCAGAACCATGTGACAAGGGAACAAAGGATGCAACGGAGTTAAGTCAAGAGGTAAACAGTAGACAAGAAATAATTGTGGTAGCTGAAGTTTACAATGAGAAAAATCAATTACCAGAACCTAGAGTTCTGTGGGATAATAAAGTGGCAGAACCCAATCATCAAATCGGTACGACTATTGACGTAGAAACTGCTGATATAAATGACTTGAATATAATTACAATAGAAACAGAAGCAAATAACAGTGTTAATAACACAGAACCAGTTGAGGCAATTGAAGAAGCTGAAAATCTTGATACAGATATAAGTCAAGATATTCTGAAACCCAGAAGAAGAAAACGACATCAAGTAACAGAAGATGATTGGGAAGTTAAAAAAGCAAAGATCTTACGTGAACAAGGTAAAGAATACAAAGGAAGAAAGGTTATAGATGGAACGATGAAAGAAATTACTTGCAAATGTAAAGGTAAAACCTTTCATTGCAAGACATTGACAGAAACAGAAAGACAAAAGATGTTCTATGATTTTTGGAAGTTGAGCTGGAAGGAAAGAAAGATTTTCATAAAAACTATGACAGATGTAAATTTTACCCAAAGATCTCGGGATAGGAAAATTGAAAACACTTCACGCCGAAAATTTTTAAATTCTATTTATATGTAGATAATTCAGCAAAGGTCAGAGTATGCAAAAAGACATTACTGGCAATTTTAGGGATAGGAGAATGGATGGTCAACAAGTGGTTAGAAGACGGAGGAGAAGATCGTGTAGAGTTGGAAGAAAAAGACGAAACCGATGAGAGAACTGAAAATAAAAGACAGTCAAAGAAGATTACAAGACAACGGAACTTAAATGAAAGATTAAATTTATTAAAAGAGTTTTTATTGGCATTGCCAAATGTAGAATCACATTATTGTCGGGCATCTTCTCAAAAACTCTATTTGGAGCCTTGTTGGACGTCAAGGTCTCAGTTGTTCAAGGTTTATACTGACAATTGGTGCAAGAAAAAAAATGCAAGGCACTGTCTTCTTGTACATTCCACAAAACGTTTGAAGATCTGAATTTGTCTTTATACAGACCGAAGAAAGATCAATGTGATATATGTAGAGCATACAAGCTAAAACACATTACTAGTGAAGAATACAAGAATCATTCAAAGAAGGAAACCGCTGCTAGGCAAGAAAAAGACGACGATAAAACAAATGAAGAGCATGTTTATACGGTGGATCTTCAGAGCCTGTTATTGTGTCCTAAATCAAATGGTTCAGACATATATTACAGGAGGAAACTTTCGGTCCACAACCTTTGTATGTATGATCTAAAGACAAAAGATGGATTTTGCTACCTATGGAATGAAACAAAAGGCGAATTCACTGCAAATGAGTTTGCAAGCATTGTAAGTCATTTCATTCAATCAGAGTTACCGCTTCGCAACAATGCAAAGAAAATAATAATTGTCAGTGACGGCTGTAACTATCAAAACAGGAGTTGTATTTTGAGCAATGCCCTGTTACATTTAGCTGTTAAGTACAAGATCTGTATCGCAAGCAAATATCTGGAAAAAGGTCACACTCAAATGGAGTGTGACTCTATGCACCCCACCATAGAGCGGTATCTAAAACAGAGAGAAGTTCATGTGCCAGCTGATTATGTAGAGATATGCAAAAATACTAGAAATCATACTACACCTTATAAGGTTACTTATTTAGAACATTCATTCTTCAAAAACTATGCAAACCCCACAATGTACAAGTCGATCCGTCCTGGATTGAAGAAGGGTGACGCCAAAGTTACTGACATCCGCTGTTTGAAGTATTCTGACGACGGAAAAATTTATTACAAACTAAATTTTGAAGATGAGTTCAAACTATTACCTGCTTGCAAGGATAACGCAAAACAATCGGAAGAAGCTTCAAGAAAATTCAGACGAAAAAGACAGGATCCAAAACCATCATTAAGCCATCCTATAGACAAAATGCAAGCATTTCGTGAAGCAAATTTTCCAAATTTGTACGACAGTAGGTTGAAGATACCGGAAGCAAAGTACAAGCATCTGTAAGAATTGAAATGTACAATACTAAGGGACTACCACTCTTTTTATGACGAGTTGCCACTTTAACAGACTGCTTCAATCCATGAAAAGGTCAAAATTACCATCGTTACATGTATTTTTATTAACATTTTGTTTTATTTGACATTTGTATATGCTTCCAAACATAATATACCGTAATTATCTCATTATTCCAATTTCTAGTATTTTATTTAAAACCTTATACTCACTGTCAGACCACTTAAATTTAAATTTTTCAAACCGCGTATCTTTTATACACATACCGTGTAACTCCTTAACGTAGCTATTTCTAACCTGGTAACTTCATTGTAATTATTGATATGTTTAATTATATAACAATATGGCCTATATACATCTCAGAATACTTTAAACTTTATTGTTAAGAATAAACAATAATAATTTATCTATTCACTGTCGAATAAATCAGTTTTTTGTTCTTCCTGTAAAAAGTGGGAAATGTGAGTTACGTGGTTTGTTAATTAGGCCAGCGATAAGTGGTATATTTAGAAAACTTGCTTTTCTACGTCTTCTAAGTGTATGCACAAAAAGTCGAGTTATCTTTTCCTTTTTGCTTTCCTGGAATTGATCTCTTAAGAATACTTCTTTGTTTACTTTCTATATCTATCAGTGCATATTTTGTCTTGGTAACCCTCTCCACTACTAAATCGGTTTTGTAGAAAACTATGTTTTCTGTGTATTTTCTGCAACTTCGGTTTCGGGAAAAAGTCTCAAGAAACTTGTTACAGATACCTACATTATAAGTGATATTAACTTTTTTTCCGTGGGATCTGAGGTTTCTGTAGAGTTCTCCTCATTTTTTTTAAATCTGACCCTTACGAAAATGATCTATTTTTCTTATTCGACATTTCCAGTCAGTAAAGTAGCATTGTCACTCTTCTGTTTACTTTAAATTCTTAGGCACTTTTTTCCTAATCTTACTAACTTGTTTTCCTTAAGCGGATGCGACCTTACTTTGGTGCCGCGGTATTTTCTAAGAGCATCTATCTATACAAAATTGAGATTAAGTAGTGTATGAGTCTTCGAAACATAAACACTGTCAACAATAGCTAAAACTACTCTGTCAATAATAGTTGGACTAGAGAAATTTTATTCTATGTAAATAGCAACTTTACCTTTTTTATTACTCCGATCTGTATAAAAAGGTCTAGAGGTCTGAACACTGGCTGCTTTAGAATTTACAGGCTTCGTTAACCACGTCTCTTATAAAGCTAATATATCATAAGGTGTTTAAAATCACATATTAATCAATATACAGCGATGTCAATAAACGTAAACAGTTTAGTATCATGCAACTTAACTAGAAGAAACAACATTGAAGTGAAATAAAACTAACAATTATAATACCTTCACTCTAATTTAATATAAATGTAAATTTGAAACTAAATGGATTACTTCGAGATTTCTATGCATTGTTCTAATATGTAAACAAAAATTTAATCATAGGTTTCGACAATTCAAATCATATATTCATGAAGATGTCAATATACAAAAACTTTTAGTTTTTTTAAAGATTATTACACAATAACACATAAAATTCGATTTTATGCGTCATATTAGGTTTTCATGCGGCAAAACTGAAAACGGTCCTTTAAACACCAATGAATTATAAAAGTAAGTAATAAAATTTGGAAAACGTTTCAATAAATATCCTTTTTTATGAAACATTTGTATTTCAACAAAGTTGACGGCTTCTAAATGTCTCTCTAAGGATTTTATTTCAGTTTGAATAACCAACCAGAATTTTTCACATGCAGAAGATTAAATCAATGGGATGCTCTTTTTAATAAATATAAATATTAATTATGTACTTATAAGAGGGTTGTATTTATAAACGGATGCAAATGAATTATAAGAAGGAAGGCTCGGGTAAGTAAAGAGATGAAGATATGGAAGTTATAAGCATAATGGGAGTTAGTGAAACAAAACAGATAAGATGCGGGGAAGTTAGTACTGTGGAAAATTACTGTTTTTTATTTTGAAGATTTTAAGTGGAACAGTGATTATCACTATTCTCATTCAGTATGAAATGAAAATTATATTAAAAATATAATTTAAGATGATTCAAGCGGTACAACACTAATTTCCTAATATACCATTAATGAACTAACCTAATTAGTTCTAATCATTTACTAGTTTTACAAATTAATTGCATAAAAATATATTCAGCGAGCTTCTCTTGCGTAATGGTATGTCTTAATACATTATTATTCAATCTAATCAGAGTAACCACATAAGCAAGATTCATGTGTGCAGTCAGGACTGCTTTGAACAACAGTCACTAACCCAATTACTTTCATAGACTACCAACTCGCCTTTGACGCAACAAACATGGAATCCATTTGGTATGCTTATTATACAGAAGCTAAAGCATCGCATAAACTAGTACATTCAACTAATATAACGTGTGATCAGAAAATTCTGGCATCTCAATCAGCTATAAAATTACTAAAGTTTGCTATTTTTTAATCTAGCAAACCAACATCAAATCGAAACAAACATTTAATGTCAAATAAAATTGTTCATATAAAACTACAAATGTTTACTGTATCTATTATGTAAGCTGATATTGCGTTCTGCTTCTAATTTTACATAATCTCTATTGTATACATATGGTATATAAATAAGATCTAAAAATAACTTCTAAAAAGACGTTTAACTTGGTTTTATATTTATTTCCGCGAGAGTTCTTTTAGTAAAAACAAGTGCTAGAAGCTTCGCTTGCAACAAAAACAACACAAGATAATTCTACTTATGTTAAAATTTTGCTTCTGGCATACTTGTTAAATTAACGTTAGTTGTTTTGCTTGAAAATGTAAATTACGTTTTTTCTCACTGTTGTACATTTGCAACAATTATTGTGTTTACTTTTTTTTTTAAATTTTTTAGGTAAGTAGGTAGCTTCCTTTTTCTTTACTCGTTTGAAATCTCTTCTAATTGCATTACTTTGAGTTTCAAATTTTGATAATGTATTTCTTCCCTTCGTTTTCTGTTGAATATACAGTGTGTCCGCGGATTGAGTTGACAAGAGGAAAAACTTTTTTATTATTGGTTTTAGCACAAAATGCCATTTTTGATAACATTTTCTGCTTGTTTCAAAACCTCCAATAATGGTAATATAATTTTGATGTTACCATCAATAATGAAGAAAATTTAGAAAAACGCATTATTTTACAATAAAAAAACGACTACGTTCTTAATTTATTCAAAAATCAGATTGGCATGTTAGCTGTTTTTGCAGGTGCAGTTCAAACATGGTAATTTAATTTTCGAGTAAATTTAAAATTTAGTCGTTTTTTAATACTAAAATAATGCGTTTTTTTAAATTTTCTTCATTATTGATGGTAACATCAAAATTATATTACCATTATTGGAGGTTTTAAAACAAACAGAAAATTTTATCAAGACTGACATTTTGTTCTAGGACCAATAATTGAACAAACTTCAGGAGAAGGTTGTTTGTTATGTATTGCTGAGAACTGCAGCCTCACAATCTTATTAAGGTGGTAGTAATGGCTTATTACGGGCAATACATTTGATTAGTAAAAACCAAATGCTTGATTAATACTGTTTATGACGTTCCAAATTTTTCTTTTTATACAATATTGACATGCTGACATTAGTAACAAATTATAAACTAAGTAACACAGAAAAATAACAAATATGCAAGTAACAAATAAAATATATACAATTCTGCAACTTTTGGTTTTACAATTAGTGTATCTTTTTACTGACCTAGACTCTTCTTTATTTATTGTTTAATACGTTTATAGTACAACATAGTAAATTTATCTACTCGTTTTATGTAACTTGATACACTTTTATTGTAGAAGTGCTGATTGGTACATTCCTGTACAATGAAATGTGACGCACTTCCTTTAATATGTTGTAAATGACCTAGAAAGTTTCGTTATTGAAAATAATTTATGTTGAAATGTTAGATTTAATTTAATTTTATGAAATTGGAATTAAGTTTTTAAAATGGAAAATAATCTGTTTGATTCAAGATTAAACAATAATAAAAAAGTTTTTCCTCTTGTCAACTCAATCCGCGGACACACTGTATATAGTGTGTGTGGAAGTATTTAAAAACAAGAAATATTGCATTCATAGTATAAAAACTGTTAATGAGATACTCAGAAACTTTAAGCTTTTGTTAACTATATCTACACTAAAAGTGCATCTTTACAAAAAAGAAAATAGTAATGCAATTAGTTCTATAAAGGTAATTTAAGAAATAAGTTTAGGTACTAACTTTATGTCAGTTTTCTGGAATAGTACAAGATATTAATACTAGTAGTGATAGGTCGGGATTACAAGCGAGACAACTTTATTTATGTTAAGTAACACAGGTAGCGAAAGGATAAATAACTACAAACAGAGATATTATCTTCAGTTATTTCTTCATTTTCGATGTAAAACTAAAGCAATGTTACTATTACTAGCTTGCCTGTTTTACGCCGTTCAAAATTTCTTTATCCGTAGCAAAACCACTTTCTGCAAGTTTATAGACTAACTTTAAGCTTGTAAATTAAAGCCATTTAAGTTAGTTTTGTTTTAAATTTCCGTATTCCTATTGTTAAACACCTTGCACATTCACAGTCACATTAAACAAGACCGATACAAATCAGCAAAGTCAACACTATTTTTAAACACCCTTAGATCCTAAATGACAGAAACTGTTTTGGATCATTGTTTAATCTTAGATTAAACAGATCATTTTCTTCTTAAAGCATAATTCCATTTTTCAAGAAAATTAAATTAAATAAGAATTTCAACACAAATTAATAAAGAAGATTGTAGGTGATTGCAAAACACCTACATTACATTTCATAAAAAGAAGAATGTACAAGTTGCAAATTCCGGTAAAACGCAAAATAAAAGTGTATCACCTTATTTCATACAGATACTACATAGTAAATACAAAAAGTTTAGGTCATTAAAAAGATAACCTAGATGTGTAAAATATAGTAAATACAGAAAAAACTTATATTGTTAAAATGTGATACTTTGTAATAATGTTATAATTGCATATTTGCAGAATTGTTATTTATCTGTGTTACCTAGTTTGTAATTTGTAATTATGTCAGCATGTCAATTGTGTATAAAAAGAAAACTTGGAACTTAATAAAACAGTATTAATCATTCATTTGGTTGTACTCACTACAAATGTATTGCCGGTATAAGCCTTTTTTACCACTTTAAAGAGATTGTGAGGCTGCAATCTCAGCAATACATCATCACAAGCTTCGGAACATTTCCTGAAGTTTGACGTGGCCCTTCGAGCCACCACCAACGTGAAGATGCCGTCCACTACGACCGCAAATTTCGACATGATCCTTCAATTCATTCTCTTGGAGACTGGTCCGTCACGGTCTTCCATAGGAGAACCAACAACTATGGACTCCACAGCCACTATATCGATCAAGCACACTCTGCACATGGGACATCATGGAGAAGACGTTCAAAATCCGAGGAAAGGGGAAGATGCTAGCGCATTTTGTTCCCGCAACAGCTCTTCGCATCAGTAACCAGTAACATCATTGGAACAATCTTCTGCCGAGCCTACATCTACAACGCAACCTACAGAGGCAAAAGACAAGAAGTTCTACAACCACCAACAAATGCGAAGAGGTGCAGACCGATCATCTTCAAACACCAACAAGATGAATGACATGCCCGCTTGTGAGATCAACACAATGCAGCAATCTCGTGCGCTGTAAAGTGGAGACGTGTTGGTAAGGTCTCCGCAGAGTTCCAATCCGTTCTAATTAGAATCGGGCGCTCTAGTTGTCAGAACTTTATTCCACCATGCTTTGAACGTTCTTCTTTACATTTGTTGCCACTACTGCGAAGAAAAGCCGTCTACAAGCCATCACCAAACAGCTCCAAGTTGGTTCTGTGATGGATCGTTTAGGAGCTAGGTATCCTGTATGTTTTAGAAGTCCTACAACACCTGCCGGCATTCTAACTTAATACTTTACGAACAAGACTTTTCTACCATTGCAATGCGCTAGCTAAATGTCCTTTGGCGCAATACTTATCACTCATCAACGACCTATAAATCCTTAAAGCGACGCTCCGGACATTGTTTGGTCTTTGGTTTTCCGCCATGCGCAGTCGGATTTATTATATGATGAAACACAAATTCATCACCACTACCGAGCCAGTCTGTCACCGTGTCCGGAGCTATCTCAGCATCCAGTTTGGTCGCCACCTAAATCAGAGACCAGGTACCTCTGAAGATTCATCACAGCAACTTAATTAGACGACGGTATTATGGAAAAGAATTTGCAACAAAAACGTCTTGAGATAAAACCAGTACTGTTGGTGCCAGCACGCTTGTTAGGACTGCACTGCCCCATCCCCAAACTTCATTAGATTCAGCTTTGGCCCGAGGTCTAGGTCATCGCGATCAAGAACTTGTCTACAATTCAATATCATAGCCGAAGGTTAATTTTGTACCGTCTGCTTTGTGTAGGCTATCCATTCCCACTACTATCACCACGATCTACCAGGTTTGCTGCGTTTTTTGTGCATGTGATTTTTTGGCATTCCACTTTTCACTATTTCATTATTGAAGAAAAAAAAGCTCCTGAACAGACAGCTGCTTGTGGCAGTGTTTTAACATTTAACGCATGCGTGCATAGAGCACCTCAAACACCTTATTAACCTTCTGTTAAAACTCATAGTATCAATCCCTAAAAAAAGTTTCTCTTTTGCAATCACTGTAATTTTTATTTCTAGGAAGAATAATTTTTCTGTCATCTTCTGTTAAATTACGATTTTTTTATTCATGTTTTACCGCTAGTTTGCGTAGCTGGCTGGATGTCCTTTCACTTTCTTCGAGCAGCCGCACGAGAAAGACCACGCTTACAGGGCACTCTAATGAAAGCATCATGGATCTCTCCGACATCCGCTGAAGAACCGATGACGAACCCGAAGAAGAAGAAGAAGTCTCAGCGGAAGCAGCCCCGCCAGCACTGGCGCAACCACCAAAGACGAAGTCGAGCGCCGCCACCGCTCCTTGTGGGAGTCACGGTGCAAGCCTCCCCTCCTACTCCGAGGTGCTGCAGCCCGAGTCTGACGTGATGTCTTGCGCCTCTTCTGTCTTCAGCGATGGCACCGACTTTATGGAAGTCGTCCCACAATCCAGAAAGCGATGCCGGGAGGCGACTCTCGAAGAACTGCAACCAGTCTCCACGGCTAATTGCTTTTCGGCTCTTGTAGCCCAGGAGTGCCACCCATAGTCCTCCACGCGAAGGACTAACTGTTGGACATCTCGCGGAAATTCACACGGCGAGATCTAGTCGTAGCGAAGGCCAAATCGCTCGTCGATGTCATTACGATCCTGCCGGCGACGGTGCGGGACTTCGACGCGATCCGAGAAGTTCTAGACGCCGAGAAAATCCCGTATCACTGCTATCAGAAGCCTTCCGAGAAGCCTCAGAAGATCGTTCTGCGAGGGGACCCCGAGGTGACCACCGCAGTAGAGGTGCAAGAAAAACTCGCCCACAGAGGTCACCCTGTCGTCTCCATCCACCGGATGCACCGCGGATCGGAGAGGATTCTTATGCCTCTGGTCCTCGTCTTTCTGGACAGGATCGCCAAGAACGGGGCGATTTTGCGGACCAAGGAGCTATTCGACTTGAAGATCGCGGTGGAACACCCGAACAAGAAAGCAACAATGGGCCAGTGTCATCGATGCCAACGCTCTGGCCACCTGCAGTGATGCTGCAAAGCGGCCCCAAGGTGCGTGAAATGCGCCGGAGCACATCATACTGGGGATTACGCGAAGACCCGCGACACGTCGGTCACATGTGCGAACTGTAGCGGTCCGCACCCGGCAAACTACAAGTGGTGCCCGCGGTATCCCCGCGTAGCGTCGACGGTCAGCGCGTCTACTCCGAAAGATGAGCCCCGTGCATCCGCGAACCGGGGCCGTCCAGCTCCGCGAGCCCGACAGCAGGCTGCATCGGCTAGAGCCGGTAAGGGCAAATGCCGGAACAGTATTTTTCCTCGGTCCCACAACCCAACACCCCCCTTCGTCGAAACATGTTGTTCATTTCTTACGGCACCGGTATCACCGTCGCGACGACGCTTGCCTTCTGAAAGGACACCGCCGCACATCGCCATTTGCTACTGCTGTCCGCATCATGCTACATCATCTCTCCGTCTTCAATCGACCAGCCGTGGCCAACAAACGCAAACACCGAACGAAATCTACGTAGCTACCACCAGTATTCAAGAACCAAGTTGGCTGAAGAAGCTCCACCGGGAGCTTATAACGGCCTCCCGGCTTTGGCGGGTAAATAACATGATTTGACTTGACTTGACTTGAAACAACCACTAACAGTGAACAGATGATATACTTTTCATACCAATCCACTACCACCGTCACTACGGCCTTGGATGCGTTGCGTGGCTGTGGCCTGTCGCTCTACCAACTATGTACTATCCAACAAGTTTTGTGCGTTCTTTTTCGCTTATGAATCTCCAATTCAAGACTCAAAAAGAGAATATCTCCTAAATAGTCGGTTGCCTTGGGCGGTTTTTAAAATATATTTACCTATCGAACATTCTAGTTGGGGCCAGCCTACTCAACTGACCAGCAGCCTCCGGAACAAGCAGCAACAGACTGTCACCAGCAGCAATCAGCAGCCACACCAGCTCAAGAATCTCGAATATCCTCTCAATTCTGTTTTTGAAACTTTGTTTCATTTTAACAAAGAAACAAAGAGAAGTATAATAAAGACAAAGATAAAAATAAATAAAGCAAAGACCGGAACCAAAAGTTCCAAATTTATTTTCTTAAATTTTGAGCATTTTTTGAGCAAGCCTAAAATATTAACTATATTGATTACACAACAGAGCGATAGAAATTGTTCCACCAACAATTTTAATTCTATCGGTATGTCTCTCTAACTCTTAGGCAGATAGTTGGTATGGTTGTATAGTCGATGCAAAAGAGTTTGTTCAAAAGTTTATATTTAATATGAGTTGAGAAGGATCTAAGACAAGTGAGTTCATCTCTATCCTTACCGGGAAGGTAGGAGATCGTTCTTGGACGAACTTCGAAAAACTTTAGTTGCCTATACCTTTTGTATCATTCTAGACTGGATAATACAGAGTGTATCTATTTATTGCTTTGAATATGTCTACCTATTTCCAATAATATACACATGTCTGTGGTAGGTAGTGAAGCTTTCTTTTGACTTAACGCGTGGGTTGTCAGTTTCCCAAAATTAATCAATGATGTCAATGAGTTTATCCCTTAAGCCACGTCTGAAGTTTCAAACTAAGTCCTTTAGGTATTTTAGGCTGAATCGAACATCCAACAAACTGATCAAGTTCAAAAAGTTAAGTACAAAATATAAAAATTGAGAATATCTTGGCAGTAGTATTACCATTTTTGCAGATTTCGCCTTAGTTTTAGCCGGAACTGCAATTTTCAGTAAATCTGTTAGACATCTACATTTTGCCGAGACGACATTAAGTCGCTAGAATTAATTCTTCTTGTAAAGTCCATCAATGTCAGGAACCTCAGGAAATATGTTTCAAAAGAAATTGTTATATGAAGTAATAGATCGATTTATGTTTTGAAAAAACTAATTAAAAGGATTGCAGCTACCACAAGTGCAACTGTAAGTCAAGTGATAAATCAAAGACTGTTTGTAATTGTTGAGAAATTCCTAAGAATTCATGTATCATTAACCTTACAACTTAATATCATATTAACGTTAAAAATTTCATCAATTTGGTTTAGAAACAAACTTCAGTCATTTACCCGGTAACTAAAGGACCTATTCTAAATCTTGAGTAAACGAAGTAATTTAGATAGTGGCAGGTTTTTAGAAAATCTATATTTTAATTGTTAGATTAATTGACAAACGCATTTTAAATTCCTATTTCGTGCACTTATAATATTAAAGAGTAACCTTATTTTGAACGATCATGAATATAATAATCAGGAGGTAGAATGAATTTTTCACTATACTCGAAAACCTAAGACATATTGAACAGATATTGAAATTAATGTCGAAGGCGGTAATTTTATAGCTTTCTGTCAAGAAAAAGGTCATAAAATATATTATGGGACATGAGGGAATAATTTTGTCTACTGCATTTCCATTTTCCATATATATCTATATAAAAATGAAAACAGTTGCTCGGATCCATTAAATTTATGTACTCCTTATATTAGTGATATTCTGGGTTAAAGTTTTGTATATTCAGTTTTTGGAGACTTTCTAAAGGTTTTTGCGTGTAATACAAAACAAAACAGAAGCAAAAAGTGGGTGCTTTAAAGTAATTATATTGTTACATAATATTTTACACTAGATCCTGACAGGTGTCTGTTTCAAGCTTCCTAGCAAAACACAAAGCACAAACTCAATATCGAGTCATTAGGTCTGACTGTGTAACATGAAAGAAGACCTAACTAAATTGATTCCCAACGAGTTCTTGGTTTTTGTGGTTACACAATCGCCTGCGGGCGTTTTATTACAGCGCATCTGGGTCAACCTGTAATTATACTCGATTCTATTCTTAAAATGTCAAATATTTGTTTTTAGCTCCATAATTTTTTTTCTCAAAATTAAGTTACATTGTGGATGTTCTCGTTGAAAGGGAAAATTTGATATTCTCTTTTCTGTAGAAAAACCTCTTAGAAAATTAAAAGAGAAGAAATGTTTGAAATATAAGTTTTCCGAGATACAATGTCAAGCGTTCCAAATCTTTTTAAGATGTGATGTGCGTGGTAAGTCCAATATTAAAACATTCTCTAGATGAGTGTCGGGCAAATAAAGAATAAACGAATGGGGAAAAAGAAATTTCTTAACGTGTATTAATCTTTTTGTTTCGCTTGTTGCATTTTTACGTTATTCGAGACAATTTAATCTTGTCTACTGACATCAGCAATTTTCTCGTAAATGGTTTTAGCACATCGCGTCTGCTGCGAGCAAGTTTTCCTTAGGGAATAGAACGTTCGGACCTAACAATATCGACCACTAGAACTTTTGTAAGTTTGTAAAAGCGGTACAACTAAAAGTTATATGACGGAAGTCCCAAGACGACGAGTAAAATGTGAATTTATAAAATACCACTTAATCGCGCTAAGAGAGATATACATACTATACCAACACGGGAATTTTTTTCGTTCAACGTGGTTTACGTGCTCTTTCAAAAATTAATCTAAAGGTAATAACATGCCGTAAAAGAAAAATAAACCAAAATCTTTATTCTAAGTGTAGGGATCTTTGAAGTTATGAAGTAAATTCTACCATTAAATTAAGTGTGAAATTGCCAGCGCAAAGGGGACCAAGAAACGATTATACGACAGCGTTATGAAACTGATTTTTTTTGTAGAAAATCGGTAAAGAAATTCGCAATAATGCTTGAGCTAAAATATATTTTAAGATTACTTTTGCGAGGATGTCTTTTTTATGCTTGGTTATTTTTATTAAATCGGAATTCAAACTTCTCGGTTTTTTCACTTTATTACTTTATATCCCTTAATAATTCTATTCTCCTTGTTACATGAAGATCTATCTTGAGCCTATTAGAACCAGAAACTGTCAAATGCTTTTAATGTTATTTCAAATGTCGAAATACTTACACTAAGAACTCTGCTTAGCTGTAAGTAGTTTTAACCTTCTCTAGAAATCCTAAGGTGTCACATTCACACGGGGCCTACGATTTTATATTCTTATACAGGTAAAACGTGCTTGAAGATTTCAAATTCCATTTAAAAATTTTCAACTTTAAAGGAAAATCAACAGTCTAAGTTATTAAGCCTTCGAATTAAATTTCCAAATTATCGGTATAGAAATGGAATTTGTATAATCAATTACAAAATTGTAGTTATCTATCTAAGTAAAAATTATAAATTTCAAAAAATTGATTACAACATTTTAAAAAATTATTTTCTGAGATTTCTATAAAAGCTACGATTAGGATAATAAATATTGCTATATAGATGAAGAAAGAAGATTTAACTGAAGTAGACTTCGGTAGAAAGTGAAAAATTCTGTAAATATGTAACTCTCTCATAAGTCTCATTGTAATTCTCCTAGAACTAGTGATATCTGACTTCTCAATTTTACTTAGGGTAACCGAGGTGTAATATAATTACAAAAAGCATGTGGTCTTTGTTGATTCTGAATGTTAGTAAATAGAGATCAGCTTTGAGAATCCTAATTATGTCTATGGGCTACTTAAGAAAAATATCCACATTGTCACTCTCAAATACAGAGCTAGTAACCGAGTTAAATTTAGAACACACAGAAATAGCATGGTGCCAGCAGACTAGCTCTACCATCGGAGATGGGAGAAGTTCAATCTAATTTCTGCAAATGTGCAGGATGATCAAACCAGAAGCATCCAAATAGCCAAAAACTGGTTAAGGTGCTGGGTCGTGCTTCTTATTTGATTTCTTCTGATAACGTCTTACTTAGTAAACTGTTTTTCAGAAGTTACATAGCGTGTTACAACCATGTATCTAGTTGTAACAGTGATTTAAGAACAGATAATCTAGAAAAGATTTATTTAAATAATTTAGATTAAGAGGTATCTCAACCCAAGATACTACATGCTGATGTATCTCGGGTCGTAGCTAAATGTAGTTTGAGTCAGTATAAAAAATAGCAAAAAATACACTGAAAGATGCAAATCATGAACTCATAAGCAAATAGATACTTAAAAATAAACATTGCAAAATGGAAGAATAATAAAATATTTCGAAACAAAACAGAGCATTCTCGTAATTGTCATTACTCTACGAGGGTGGTTTGAAAAGTTTCCGACCTCAACGTGAAGATGGCAGCACTCGTAAATAAAAGCTACTGAATTTCGTTGTTCATCTGTTGACAGTTACTCACCAAAGTCTCAGCCAGTTTGGACGCGCAGGTTTTATGTAACAGTCGTTTGAGTGAGTTGATGTTAATTTTTTTGGGAAAATGGACAAAATCGAGTATCGAGCTGTCATTAAATATTTGTTTTTGAAAGGCAATACGCCTTCGCAAATAAAAGGTGAGTTGGATTCTGTGTATGGGGACTCTACACCCTCATTTACCACAGTGAAATTTTGGGCTGCTGAATTTAAATGTGGCCTTAAGAGCTTGGGAAACGATGAACGTCCGGAACGTCCAAAAACTGCAACTACCGACGAAAACATCGCCAAAATTCACCAAATAGTGCTAGACGACCGCCGAATTAAAGTGAGAGAGATATGAGAGAGGTTATGAACATGTCAAAAGAACGTGTTTGTCACATATTAAATCAACATTTAGGCATGAGAAAGCTATCCGCGCGTTGGGTGCCGCGTTTGCTCACGTTAGACTAAAAACGTGT